>MJUU01008968.1:40618-74716 GCA_002080025.1 Modiolus philippinarum
GACCGTTGCAATATCTCACGTTGGTATATACTAGCAGACCAGTGCGATTATTGGTATCTTTTGTTGTTTATTGTCTTCATTGGTCTATATGGCTGTAATCTTTCATACCAGAGAATCTAATGCGTTTCCATAGTTGTAAAACTCGTTACTTCATTTTATATGAAATGCAAATACTAGGTGATTACAAGTTACAATCTGTGGTCTTGTGTAGTTTTATTGGCCAAAGATAGACTTTCCCGACCAAAAAAAAGTTTGCTTCGATGTCCTACTATAAGGTTCCTATCAAGGATGTCATTCTTTTTGGTGACATAAAACTTATGTGAAAAGAATGTTTTAGTTCAAAATAAACTTTATAACTACATATCAATTTATCTATGGCCGTTTTTTTTCAAAATAAAATGCAAAATTTTAAAGTCGGAAACTGATCATACAGTCTGCATCTATACCTTTTTTTCAAATCTTTGTACATATAGTGGTATTGACTTTTCAAGCATTTGAAAAATTCAGGACCTAGAACACATAATCTTAATTAACTAAAACTTTACCCAAATATCAATAAAAACCATAAAGAACATGTTTTTATTTAGTTTCACAATTTCATTTTGATTTCGTTTCGATCAGGTTTCGTTTCTATTTCGTTTCGTTTCGATTTATTTCGTTTTGTTTCGTTTGATTTCGTTTCGTTTCGTTTGATTTCGTTTCGTTTCGATTCATTTCGTTTCGTTTCGTTTCGATTTCGTTTCGCGGTTTATATGTACCCCTTTTCCAAACGCAGGAGCTGAGATTGCTCCTCTATATTTGGCTCTATTTCTTCCATGTCTATTTTTTGTCTACTTCCGGTTCTATAACCCATATTAGTGTAGTTAAATTTCCAATGGTGATCATCCCAGTATTTGTCAAGCCTATTCTCGAATATTTTTACATTTTTTGCCGACACTACAGCTTCTGGTAAATTATTCCAGTCGTCTACCACCCTATTTGCAAAGAAAAACTTTCTAATGTCCAATTTTGACCTATGTTTGCTTAATTTCAATGAATGCCCTCTAGTATTTTGATACACATTTTGGTTTAGTGGCAACATATTTTGTGTGACTCTTTTATCATAAACCCCTGTGACTATCTTATACGTTTCTATCATATCGCCCCTTAATCTTCGATATCTCAATGTTGGTAATTTGAGTTTTCTTAGTCTTTCTTCATATGATAGATTTTTCATTTCTTGTAACATTTTTGTTGCTCTCCTCTGCAAATTTTCCTATATCCAAAGTAGACTTGGTGACTTGGTTTGTATGAAACATATGTTGTCCATAGGCACTCATTATTTCCAACAGGAATATGTAATTTTATCATTATATCTTTAAGTTGAAATCCATCTTTTTTTCTCTTTCCAGGGCTTATCTTTACCTTACCTCATGATCTTCACCCCCTTCAGTGGGGAATCATACGAAACTATTTGTAGAACGTGTGTGTGCCAAATATGTACAGTGTGCAAGTGCTGGCTAAAACAGCTAGTGCCAATAAAAGTTAAAATACAATCATCCACCATATTTACATCACATCTACAGTTAATACATATTGTATGTTAACAGTTAAAAGTTCTCTAAAATCACACATGTTGTAGTTTATAAAAGTTGTAAATTACAACATAAATACATTCTTCATCAATAAAATGAATTCCATACAAACAGAGACTCATAACTGGGTCTTCCAGGTGCACAACTAAACCTCTTTCACAGCTCCTCACGACTTTGATGACCGCAGTCAGAGATGGCCTGAAAAATTACTGTGATACTCCACAAGCGGCGTGAATCAAATGTGGATTCTTAAAAATTCCAAAGATCTCCTTGAACAGCTATCCCCAACCAGCCTTACCCATTGTCATACCATTCAAACTTTTGACTTTTCTACTCTTTATAGAGTAAGTGTGCCTTTTATCGGACATCAGGCTTAGTTCGGACAGTTAAAAGTTTCAGCTTATGACTTTTGTCAGCGGTATGTACAAAGCCGGGGGTCTGGTTAAAGGCGCAAAATCCTGCATTGCTATTTCTGGAAGTTTCCGGGCACATATTTTCAGTTCCTGAAACTCCCATTTTTCATACAATATTTTTTTGTTTTAAGACTCCTTTCCTGATCAAAATATTACGTTACTTAAACATTGATGACGTAATAATATATTTTCTTATGCCATATTACACCCACTGTGCATCAGTTATGAACAATGTAGCTCAGAAAAAGAGCAATAAAATTAACTTGATATTAAAAAAGGTAGTCTTCTTTATAAAAATAAAATCACTACGATAGGTTGATTTCAAGTTCTAGAATCTAAAAGAATCTGTGTGTCTTTGTGGCTTATTATACAGTACAGCCATAGACTTACCGTGATAAATCACTGTAATAGACGTATCACTCTGCTTAGTGAAATGTATTTCTTATTTCCTATTTGATCCATCAGCATTCTTTCTTTTGCTTTTAAAGTGATGCAATCTACCCCTTGACATGCAAAAGAAATTATGTGAAGCGATAATCAGAGAAAAAGTCATATTCATTTAAAAATTTAGAGTGATATGTCTATCACAGTGGTTTATCATGGCAAGTCTCTGGCTGTACTGTATGTTGTTTAACATACACAGTTTATGTCACAATAAAATAAACATGATACAATATAAAAATGTTCATTATATATGTAATTTGAAGCTGGTTTTATCATACATTACTTTCTTAGTATTCAATAGCCTTTATAGCTACAAGTTTTCATACTATATTCACATACAAATGTATAGTGCAATAGTGGGTTTTGTACAACTGTATGCCTGATAGTTTTCATCTTCAGTCTGCTTTCCAAAGCCTATCTGTCTAAAGATCTTCCTGTCAAAAAGATAGTCATGTATCAATACAAGGAGGAATTTCCAAGTTGAAGATGGAATTACCCTGTTATATCCAGGGACTAATTTTTGACCTATCAATTCAGTTTCCAACTCCATTTAAGTAAACTTTTCTTCAATAAGAAGAATTTTATGTTAAAAAACAACAGCAGTAGAACATGTAGAATACTGAACATGCCGAGGGAACAGAGCACAATATTACTTAAATCAAAGTCCAGAGAAGAGGCAAAAGCAAGAACACCAGCAGACAGAAGGCCAAAAACACTTTATTCTCACAAAACACACACAAAAACTATAAATACAACACAAAAAGCTTAAGCACTAACAGTGTGAACTTAAAAAAAAAACGAGTGACATTAGGTGCTCTGGAAGTGTAAGCTTGTCCTGCCCTGCATAAAGCACCCATCACACAGTCATTGAAGTATTTATGGTTTTGAAAAATCGGTTTGGTATCAGATTTTTTAATGTCATTTTCTAAGCCGTCGACAAAAACCAATAAAAATCCATGGTCATGATGGTATGTGTTACCTCTCCAACCCGCAAACAGTACCAAGGTAAATCTGTTTTGTATTCAGACAGTAACATAATAATAAGGACAAATTGGTACCACAAGCATCACTAATGAAGACAAAGCCAAAAATTAACAGTATGATATACAAGACACTTAAAAAAACTAAGTTTTCAACATTTAACATGTTTAACACATAAAAATTTGTTTTACTTGGTCTTGTATTGATATTTTTATATACTTATTCTAATTAGTAAATATACTTAAGGCCCTATCAAGTTGATTTGTAGATTCTCATCCACCTGTAACAAAAAATCTGGGGTGGGTGGGAGAGTTTTATTTTATTTTTTTTTTACTGATTTTCACTAAAATTGATAGGAATTTGAAGAAATTTTCTGAATTATTGAAAAAAAAAAATTCACCTTAGAAAAAATGGGGCAGGTGGGGATGAGAATCTATTACTTAATTTGATGTGGCCTAACAGTTCTCGCCATGATATAGCTGAAATATTGCTGAAGTTGGCGTGAAACATCAATCAATCAATCAAAAAACTAAATCACTGACAGCGTGAACCTTCTTAAAAAACTGAGGATGACATCAAGTGTTCTGGAAGGGTAAGCAGTTTCATTGATTGAATCAGAACTACAGATGTTTTCAGAAATATGTAAATTTTTGTGATGTCCCGTGATTATATAGACATTTGCGATGATAGTTCTTCCATTATCAGGTACCAAAGACAGTATTTTGTTTTCCTAAGATACTAACATTAAATCCTTATCCTAATTTGTTACATCGAACACAATAAATGTGAAGTCAAGATGTCCATTTTTACCCAGATGATCATGATTAACGCAAACTGACAAGGAAGAGATTCAGACGATTGAGAACTGTTCGTATATGTTAGCAAAACAGCATTTATAGAAAAAAAAAGAATCAGAATCTAATATACAAACATAACAAATGTCAATTACACTAAAATATGCTATTAAACAAGAAAAATCTTACTGTCAAAGTACTAATGTTCTTGGGGTTCCGATTTTCGTTGATTTCGTGGTTCACATAAACCATGAAATTAAGTTCCCATGAAATGCACTTTTCCATGGAGTTTTAATGCATAGAATTTGAAACCATGAATTTAAGAACCCATGAAATATTTATATTCATAAAAACCATAAAAAGTGATGTCCACTAATAAAAGTACGTTCACAGTATATAAATTCTTTGTCCTTGATTTTTCATGAGAGTGACCATCAATGAAGGGCAAGATTAAGATGACTAGAAGCACAATTCCGCTCAAACCAGTGCTAGGGGGATGTCTGGAATTAGCCATGAGGTATGAGCAAAGCTCAATTGTTGAAGGCCTCATGGTGACTACAAGATGAAGAACAACAATAAAAGCATTGTTCCATTGCTCTGTTTTACCATGTATTTGTAGAGACTTTATCTCATGTGCATTTACTTCATATCCCTTCATTGTTCATACATTATAAACAGTCCTGTTTTGCATGGCCATTAGGCTTGTACAACATATAACATGTTCTAAATAACAAAAAGAATCCATACAAGCCACAACAAGATACAAATATAGACTGTGTTTAATGTACAGTAATTGAATAACTTCTGAAATATTAGTTCCTGACCAGATTTCTATCAGCTTACTTAGGAATATTTCAGAACATTCAAACTCAGAGAATGGCTCAACACCTTTCTCAAGTACCATGTCGATGATATAGCCCTTTCCATAAAGTGTTGTTACAAAGACTCTTCGCTTCAGGTTATCGCTTTTTAGCTCACCTTGCCAAAGGCCATGTGAGCTTTTGCCATCACTTGGCGTCCGTCCGTCGTCCGTCTGTAAACTTTTACATTTTAATCTTCTTCTCTGAAACCACTGGGTCAAATGAAACTAAACATGAAACAAATGTTCCTTGGCATGAGGAGACTAAAATTTGTGATTTTGGTGCAGATCGGAAAATAAACATGGCTGCTGTGGCTAAAAATAGAACATAGGGGTAAATTGCAGTTTTTGGCTAACTCGAAAACCGTTACAGATATCAAAAATCTGACGGAGTAAAAATAATCAGCATGATGAGATCTACCCACTGTGCAATTTTGAAGAAAATCTGAAAACACATCTCGGAGTTATAGCCCTTTTTCTGTTAGATTTTCAAAATTTTTGCATTTTTTATACAACCTCAAAAAATTTGAGGTCGTATAATGGTATGGCGCTGTCGTTGTCGTCGTCGTCGTTGTCGTCCGCGTAGCGTCTGTAGACACTTTAGTTTTTGGTCAATAGCTTAAGTTCCCGATGATCAATCCTCATGAAATTTTAACACAATGTTCCTTAGCACAAAAGAAAGACTTTGAGTGGTTTTGGATTTTGTGGCTCCTCCCGTTGATAAAAAAGGGGCCAAAAAGGCAAAATTGGGTGTATTCACATAATTGGCTGTAGAATTTTTATTATTCATCAGATTTTGATGGGGTTTCTTTCAGTGTGCTCCTTAGAAATTTCCCATCAACAGTATGTCAACGGATTTCACGTTGCATGTACCATTCATGAGATAAATGGGGCTCAAAAGGGGCAAATCACGAAAATTTTATTTTTTATTTCTAGTCTGATTTTGATGCAATTTTTTTAATGGATTCCTTATGAAAAATTAATATGGCGCTAAACTATTAGATATTTGATAACATGTTTCCTTTTGGAGGTATGAGGGGCCAAACGGGTCCAAAATTGCAAATGTGCAGATTACATAAAAAATTTTTATTTTCATCGGATTTTGATGGAATTTTTTTCTTAACGTTCCTCCTGTCTTAAGCTTTACGTAGTATCTCAACAGATTTTGCATATCTCTTACCAATTTCGAGCTGTAAGGGTTCAAAGGGGTCAAAATTGCAATTTTCACAAATATGTAAAATCTATATTTCTCATCGGAGTTTTTTTGTTTTTTTTTTCTCTCCTAGTTTGTGTCCAGCTAATTACTGTTTCAGTCTCCTTATTGTGTCCATCTAGTTACTGTGTCAAGCTCTTTACTGTGTCCACATACATTTTATATTGCACTTGATCAAATTCCAGTGGTCGCTATGCTGCAGTCGTATCATGCTGCGCTCCGCGTAGCTCTTTATTATTTTTTATTTCAAAAAGTGTAACAGATAGAGGTCAAGTGTAAATTGCAAAAATGTTCAGCATAACAAGATCTACCCACCCTGAAATATTGAAGAAAATCCATAATCCCTTGTAGGAGCTATTGCCCTTTTATCACCGAATTTTTAAAATTTTCGTATTTTTCATCTTTTATTTCCAAAACTATAGATGATGAAGGTTAAGTGTAAATTGATGAAATGTTTGCCATGCTGTGGCGACTTCAAAACTGATGTTGAAAATTGTTCCTTGATTGCCATTTTCAAAATGGCTGCCAAAAAAAGGCGGGGAAAATTCAACATGTCTGATTTCAATGAAATTTGGTTTCCAAATTGGTCTTGATGTCACAACTTCAAAACTGATATTAAAAATTGTTCGTTGACCGCCATTTTTAAAATGGCCACCAAAAAGGCGGAAAAATTCAACATTGTCCGATTTCAACAGTCTGCTCCATTAGGCACTTGTCCGATGCCCAAGACTAGTAAATTTGAATTTGGACTAGTAAATTTTTTCAACCACTAATCCGACTGGACTAGCAAGAATTTTTTGTTGCAGAAATTTTATATTGCATTTTCTAGACAACTTGCTGAATCTACACTGTCTTTCATTGCGATAAAATAGTTCTTTTTCCGGACTAGTAAAATGGGATTTGGACTAGTAAATCTGTTATCTCAACTAGCCCGAAGGCGCAGACTGTTTCAATGAAAGATTTCCAAGTAGATATTGATGTTGCGACTTCAAAACCGATGTTAAAAATTGTTTGTTGACTGCCATTTACAAAATGATGTCTCGACTTCAAAACTGGTGTCAAAAGTGGTCCTTAGCAAGAACGTTTTTTGTCAAAAAAGCCCAACAAAGAAATATAGTAAAACATGATCAGACTTTAAAAACAGTTCAAGATATTGGAGGTGTTTGAGCTACGAAAGTTTGAGAAACTGAAGATCAACTGTATAACTTACAATGTTACCTTGATTGTGGCAACTGAAAGCCAGGTGAGCGATACAGGCTCCTGGGAGCCTTGGTTTGCTAACAATACACAACCTAAACACTGAATACATTTTAATTATAGCATAATTATTTTGAGCAGTGTCACAGTAAACAATGACCTAGTAATCTAAATATGAACAGTATTATGAACTAACAACACTTGCTGCATGGGTTGATAACCAAAACTGTTGCATTGAATTTAAATGCCGAAAGAAGAGCGGACCAAATTATTTTTCAAAAAGGCCTATCAGTGTGTTTGCATTTTCTTTCGTTCTTAGAAAATTACAAGACCAAATTAGTTATTTTGGTAAAAGATAATGAACTCTATATTAAAAACGATGAATTACTTTAATTTTTTTCTGATTCGTTTGTATTCATTTTCAGTATTGGTGAAAATATCAAATTATTACTAGACAGACCAGATGGAACATATTGTTTTCGACTGCACAAAGACAGAGTATTTTATGTCAGGTAAGTTCAATGTAAATATGGTAACAGGGTATTCAAGTCAGGTAAGGCTTTCGTAAAATATTATAGAGTATTTAATGTTAGATAAGGTCAATGTAACTAGGGTAATATAGTATTTTTTGTCAGATAAGATCAATCTTAACTATATAAAAAACCCTTCAATGCCAAACAACTTCAATTTTCTGTTACTAATGATCTGAAAACAAGTCTTACATATATTTACCTGTTTTAAGCATTACAAATATAGCAATCTAAAACAGAATACATTGTATAAAAATTTCAGATTTACCAGGAAAAATTTAATCAATCTCATTTCATGTTTTGATAAATTTATATTTCTGAGGATACCTATAAATGAAGTTAACAGGAAACATAGCTAGGAAGAAATTAATCAGTCTTGATAGATTTCTATTTCAGAGAAAATCTAATGAAATTAGTAGGAAACATAGCTAGGAAGAATTTAGTCAGTCTGGGTATATGTTTTGGTAAATTTATATTTCAGAGAAGATTAAATGAAGTTTGTAGGAAACATAGCTAGAAAGAATTAAGTCAGTCTGGTTACATGTTTTGGTAAATTTATATTTCAGAGAAGATTAAATGAAATTAGCAGGAAACATAGCTATTAAGTATTTAATCAGTCTTGGTAAATTTACATTTCAGAGAATTCCTAATGAAGTTAGCAGGAAACATATCTAGGAAGAATTAAGTCAGCCTGGGAACATGTTTTTGTAAATTTACATTTCAGAGAAGATTTAATGAAATTAGCAGGAAACATAGCTAGGAAGAATTTAGTCATTCTGGGTATATGTTTTGGTAAATTTATATTTCAGAGAAGATCTAATGAAGTTAACAGGAAACATAGCTAGGTAGAATTTAACCAGTCTGGGTATATGTTTTGGTAAATTTATATTTCAGAGAAGATTTAATGAACTTAGTGGGAAACATAGCTATTAAGTATTTAATCAGTCTTGGTAAATTTACATTTCAGAGAATTCCTAATGAAGTTAGCCGAAACATAGCTAGGAAGAATTTAGTCAGCCTGGGAACATGTTTTGGTAAATTTCAGAGAAGATTTAGTGGGAAACATAGCTATTAAATATTTAATCAGTCTTGGTTAATTTACATTTCAGAGAATTCCTAATGAAGTTAGTGGGAAACATAGCTAGGAAGAATTTAATCATACTTGGTAAATATATATTTCAGAGAAGATCTAATGAAGTTAGCAGGAAACATAGCAAGGAAGAATTTAGTCAGTCTAGGT
The DNA here is from genome assembly GCA_002080025.1 of Modiolus philippinarum. Lineage (NCBI taxonomy): Eukaryota > Metazoa > Mollusca > Bivalvia > Mytilida > Modiolidae > Modiolus > Modiolus philippinarum. The sequence continues at coordinate 49,864 of MJUU01008968.1, forward strand.
ACATGTTTTGGTAAATTTACTGGTACACAGAAGTTCAGATTACATATTACAGCACTTGATTTTATAGCTCCTTATGCAAAGGTAAGGTGTGATTGCGTTAACAGTATTGATACAAAGCCATCTTATATTGAAGACTGCAGTATAGACCCTTTCTCAATTACTGCATTTTGCACATGGGCTCATATACCTTTGAGTGGGTGAAATGCAAAGTCACAAACTCTGTGACATTTTGATTAAATAATTGTCCTACGATGTCATTTGTGCGGGAATTGTTTTTATTTTCCACTCAAAATTTTAGGAACACAGTTATAGTGAAAGCTTCTATAGGATAGACTGGATAAATTTCAACCAATGAAAAAAAAATGAATAAAAATTTTGATATGTGTAGATTCTGTTCTGGATCTTGTTTTCAGTTGGTACTTTGTCATTTCAACTCAAGTTGGTACTATGTCCTTTCAAGATTCTTTTGCTTCTCTGTTTCACTTAGAAAAAAATGAGAGTCTCATTTTTGTCTCCCACCGCAACGCGACGGAGGGACATAGTAATGGTCTGCGTTCGTGTGTCCTTCCTTCCGTGTGTCCATGTGTCACGTTTTTTGTGGGTGCAACTCTGGTCAGAATTTATTCAGATTTTACAGGATTGTGAGTCACCATTAGTACTAGATCATATCACATCCCCATTTTGATTCGTCAAATTTTGTGGGAGTTATGGGACTTTGATTATTTCCACATTGTAATACAATGGCAAATCTTGTGGACGTAACTCCTCAGAAACCGCTGGTCAGAATTCATTCAAATTTTACAGGATTGTTAGTCACCATTAGTACTAGATCATATCGCATCTCAATTTTGATTCGTCAAATTTTTTGGGAGATATGGGACTTTGATTATTTCCACATTGTTATAAAATGGCAAATTTTGTGGACACAACTCCTCAGAAACTGCTGGTCAGAATTCATTCTAATTTTACAGGATTGTTAGTTGCCATATGTACTAGATCATATCACATCGCCATTTTGATTCGACAAATTTTACAGGAATTATGGGATTTTATCGACTTAATGCATACTACATTTTACTGAATTTTACTGTTGTTACGATTGTTTTTTGATTTATCACATTGGCTGTAGGGGGAAGGTTTGGGCCCAATAAAACTAGTTTAACCCCGCCGCAGCAGGTTTGCGCCTATCCTAAGTCAGGAAATGTATTAAGCCTTTGTGTGTCTTGTCTTTTTTCTAGTTAGTTTACTTAATGTCTATAGGAGTCTAGGATGTTGTTTATTTAACTGAACCTGATTACTCTTTATTCAGGGGCTGACTCCGACCTACCGTTGGGTGTGGGGTTTTCTCACCGTTCATTGAAGATCTTATGGTGGCTTTGAGTTGTTATTACTCCCCTTTGGGTCGTTGTCTCTTTGACACATTCCCCGTTTCCCTTCTTTTTTTTACAACATAGGAAGACTTTGTGGACACATCTCTTCATAATCCAATGAAGGGATTTTGCTGAATTTTTGCTTGGCTATTTACCGCCTGATGCAGTTGATAATATCCTGCCGCCATTTCGATTCGCAAAATTTTACATGAGAAATGGGACTTTATCGACTTTACTGTAGTGGCGGGGGACATAGCTACATGTAGCAATCTTGTATTAGCTGTTCTTGCAGGTTTAGCACTCCATATTCCTTGTGTATATCTCCCAGATTATGTTGATTTCTACTTACAAGGAATTAAAACACTAAATTACTTTATTAATTGGATAAAATTACTTTCAGTCAACTTCGTATGGAAAGCACTGTATTTCATTGATTACGAGTACTTCCGATCATTCCCGTAACTGTTTTTTACCAGTCAATAAAACTACATTTGCACACGACTCCTTGACAATGAAAAAAGTAGACAAAGACGGCAGAGTAATCTTAATAAAGAAATGGTGCATCATCCACGATTTTCATTGATTTATCTAGTGTGAACGCTTGCATTCTATTTACGGGATGTAATTATAAATATCGAATGCACTATCTTGTAGTTTTATTGTCTTGTAAAAGCATGGTTCGTAGCACATTTTTCACATCAAATATGCTACGGTCCATGCTTTTACACTCCAATAAAACTACAAAAATACTGCATTCAATTCTTAAATATAATTCTCCAGGTTATTAAGTACACTAGGGTAGTTATATATTCCAAATGAATGTTTGTTGTAAAATAAAGACACTGTTACACAATCACAGCACTCTCCACATTGCAAATGAAAAGTCCTGCATTCAACTTGGTGATTAATTTGGATTTTCTGAAAATCGTAATTCTCATTTGTGAATTGTAAATTTGGTGATGACCATAAAACTTCTTCACTTAAAATTTGAAAAACTGATTGAACATAACCTTGGGCACAATGGTGCATGAGTTTTTATCAGTAATTTTGGTGTTCACAATAATATTGTCATAGGACGCATTATACAGTTATTTCATGCCCTTGAAGGAAACAGCTATAACTATTGTCCCGAGATGATGGAAATGACTTGCAAACTGTTGCCTGAGGCCTGCCTGAGGCCTCGGGCAACAGTTTGCAAGTCATTTCCATCATCGAGGGACAATAGTTATGCTGTTTCCTGAAATGGGGCATGAAATAATGTTTATTAACTTATATAAACAATAAAAATATTATATTAACAAATATAAAAATCTTGCCTTTAAAAAGGGTACATGACTAGAAGTTGAATGACATCGCACTGCGCAATTAGTTTGCGAATGGAACAGTTCGACCGGAAATAGGTAAACAGTTAACTGTTCCACCCGACGTTAAAATTTTCATGAAAATAGTTAAAAATNTTGCAAACTGTTGCCTGAGGCCTGCCTTTGGCCTCAGGCAACAGTTTGCAAGTCATTTCCATCATCGAGGGACAATAGTTATGCTGTTTCCTGAAACGGGGCATGAAATAACTGTTTTATTAACTTATATAAACAATAAGAATATTATATATTAAGTTGAATGACATCGCACTGCGCAATTAGTTTGCGAATGGAACAGTTCGACCGGAAATCGGTAAACAGTTAACTGTTCCACCCGATGTTAAAATTTTCATGAAAATAGTTAAAAATACTGCATATGAATAATTGTAACTATAAGTTAATAATAAATATTGCCACACCTGTTTTGACTTCAGGTAAGATTCCCTTGCTGTAACAGTGGTCTCTGTAATATATGGAAATATAAGATGAAATATAAAGTTGTTCGGGAGTTTTGATCCTGAGAACTTTTCAGTTTTGTGTTTTTGACTAATAGCTTGTGAATCAAATAAGAAACTGTCTTCCAACATTGTATCTTGAAAGTATAAAAATTTACAAATATTACAGTTTCCAATGCAATTTATACACCTTTAAATTTTGAATACAGAAATGCATGTTTTTTGTAAGAGCATTTTGATGAGAGCATTTCTTTTAGAAATATATATGACAAAGAATTGTTGTTTTTTATACATATAACAGAATAACCCTTTGCTCTAACAGCATTGTTTTGTTTAAAGGTAGTCTCATTAAGGTCCATAGAGTTACACTTTATCACTTCAGTAACCATTCACTTCCAATCTTTACTTGATCATAGTTCAACTACAAGATTTGCTTAAAAAAACTAGGCATGGTATCATGTAATGCTTGATTAGTTAAAAAAAAGAATACAAGATTTTAAAATCAGTCTTGAATTATCTCCCTTTTCACAGTTTAACATTGTTAGATTATATAATGTTGTTACTTCAGTTAAATTTTTTGAAAATGATACATTAATTTCAAAATATTGTTGGAAACTGCATGCCAACCACTTGTAAGCAGTGTTAATTTTATGACAATTGGTCCCAAAACGACTTACAGAATAAATTTTAGTCAAAAGCCATTTTAGTTCGAGATGCACAGGAAATTTTCAAGTGAACTCTGGCAATACTTTTGGAATGTCATTTATAATCTGTAATTTGTATGAAATTCCTTTGATCTAAAGAGACTGATAATTCCAGTATCACCGAACTGGACACTATCACGAAATTATTGGGTCACTGTAAAGGCGTCACGTGAGGGTTGCTTAGCTGACGTCATGTTTTGTACTATTTGTCATGTTCATACGCGTAAGACATTTAAAGAAGAATGCATTTAAACAATTGCAATAAACAATAGATTAATTGTGCTTAAATAGAAATTTCAGTTTATTTCAATTTATTTTAGAGTTCTGTTTATCATTTTGTGAATTACCGATAAAAGAAATATAGGCTAAAATCACAGCTTAACGCATCAAGCTCGCACTAGTGGGCTCACTTGATACTGGCTATGATTAAGTCAGTATCAAAAACAAAATGTCCTATATTCCATATATAGCAGTCCTGATAATATCAGTTCAATAACAAAACTAGTTGAGACATTAAATATTAGCACTGTAGAGATTGTTCCAGCTTTGTTGTCTTTATACTACCCAGAAAATTGTGAGGTCATATAATGCCTGGATAATGGTATGGCGCTGTTGTAGGCGGTGGTGACGTCAGCAACATTGTCTGTAGACACTTTTGTTTTTGGTCAATAACTTATGTTCAAGTAGACCAATCCGTATGAAATTTTAACACAATGTTTCTTGGCACAAAAAGAAGGCTCAGATCTGTTTTTGTCATTGTGGCCCCTCCAATTTTTGATAAAGGGACCAAAAAGGGCAAAATTGGGTGTTTTAACTGTATAAACTGTTCAATTTTTATTATTTATCGGATTTTTATGGAGTTTATTTCAGTGTGCTCCTAAGGAAATTTCCTATGAAAAATATGCCAATGGATTTGATGTCGCATGTACCTTTCATGAGATAAATGGGGCTCAAAAGGGGGAATCTCAAACAGTTGATACATTTTTTTTTCAGTTGATTCCTTATGAAAAATTTAAATAGGGCTTAACTATTAGATTTTTGATAACCTTATTCCTTTTTGAGCTATAAGGGTCCAAACAGGGCCAAAACTGCAAATGTGCAGATCACCTAAAATTTTTATTTTTCATCAGATTTCGATGGGATTTTTTTTCGTTAGATTTCTGAGTTGTAAGCTTTCTGAGTTATACCAACAGATTTAATGTATCATTTACTGTTTCTGGACTATGAGGGGTCAAAAGGGCTGAAATTGGAATTTTTGAAAAATTCGTAAAACCATTATTATAAATTGGATTTTGAAGGGATTATTTCTTTTGATTCATCTTGATGTCAACAGATTAAGCATAACTCTAACAGTTTCTGTGCTTTCAGGGATAAAATGGGCCAATTTTTATGTTCCCTAGTTTATGTCCAGATAATTACTGTGTCAAGCTCCTTATTGTGACCATCTAGTTACTGTGTCAACTGTTTCCACATTCACTTTTAAATTACACTTGTTCAAATCCAAGTGGTCAACATGCTGTGGTCATATTATGCTGCGCTCAGTGTAGCACTTTATTTTATTAGTGTATTAAGTAATGTGAAGACAACTTCTGCATATGACAAGATGTCCACTTAGCTACCAAAACACAGATACAATAGATGCATTGGTTCACTTGAACCTTCTCTTTATTAAAAAATCTTCCTGCATTTTCACCATGTGTTGCTATTTGGCATTTATAATACTCTTTCGGAAAATCTGAATTTACATGAAAACAAATTTGGAGTCATAATTGGTTGGTCAAGATGAGAATTTGATAAAATTTGCACTATTTTCAAATCATTTTCATCTGGGATGGGGACTTTATTTGGCCCCTAAGAGAAGTCAAAAAGATTCATGATGTTAGTCGTATACAGTGCTTCCTCGTTATATCACCCCTCTTTAACAGCTGTCCCTCAACTTATCGCCAACCATTTTCAAGGTACATTTTTCAAAAAGTTCCATAATTTCTATGTAATTTATTCCCTCGATATATCGCCACCCTCACTTATCCCCAAAAAATTCTCTGGCCCCAAAGTGGCGATATATTGAGGGTGCACTGTATTTTTGTTCTTTGAACAAATGATGTCACAACAGTGTAGGCACAGAATAGGTGGTTTCAGAAATAAATATAAGAAATTGAAAGGATTGAAATTTATGGAAATCAGCAGTTTTTTTAAATGAAACTAAAAATTATGTTGAAGGCCATTATAAAAAAAAAATCCTAGATTATCATCAAAACTTTTGAAAAAACAAAAGTGCTATTGGGCAAATTTAAAAAGAAAAATATCATATAAACAGTAAAAAATTGCTGTAAACTTAAGCTTGGAAGAAAATGACAAAAAATGAACAAAAAAAATTTTAATATCCTGTTTCAAGGGCTAAAAAAATCAAGTTTGGAGGGGATTAGAATGGAGGCCTTAATGACTGTAAAAGTACAATTGTTAATGGGGTTCCAATTATCGTGGATTTCGTGGTAAGCTAAAACCACAAAATAAAGTTACCAACGAAATGCATTTTTGCCATAGAGTTTTAATATGTAGAATTTGAATACAGGCATTTAAAGTGCCCATGAAATAGTAATTTTTATGAAAACCATGAAAATTGAATTCCATGAATAGAGTTCATCCACAGAGTGACATTTTTCCTTCTTTATCAGTATAAAGTATGGGTTAAACCAAGTGCTGAGCAACAGTTTGTGTATGGACACCATTTGATGAAATCTGGACTGGGGCGAATTACAGAAAATACACCTCAGTATCAGGGTGTGATAGTTTACAGTATGAATGATCTCCCCTTGGTAAGTATACAGTTATCTCCCCTTAATGGCATTTAAAGACAACAATTTGTCACCTTTAAAAATCAAACTGCTATACAAATATCCAGGTACATACATTTAGTTGCTATTTTTGAAAAATTCTGCAATTACTGATCAATGCCCACAAAGTACAACAAATAGTTGATTAAAATTATAAATTGAAGCAGAATCCTCTTAGCATCTAACTAATATTTGACTTAACAATAACTTCAAATTTCATACAATGCAAGAATTAATTATTATCTGCACAAATTGTAGGAAAAATAAAAACATGCCATAACATCACACAAAATATTATTTCAAAAGATAATGTAACAGGAAACCCCTAAAATTGCAACTACAGGCCAGTCTGTCATAAGACTCAATGACAAAAGTAAAAATGAGAGACACTTGTAAACAACAATAAAAACGGGTAACATTTGGACTTTATACAAACTATTTAAAGTCGTCAATAGTTTCCCCTTTCTTTGTCTTGTTTCTTTAAGGTATAAAAAACATACATAAAACCCAATACAGGTAGACTACTTTAAACTACAGCATCACTATCTGGAACAAGAAAGGGATGTTACTAAATGTGATGTTCTAAGATGGGTCAAAGGAAGGCTATCTACTGCTGAATAGCCTTGTCTATGGTAAAGCATTGTTGCATTTCAGCAGAAAAATCAAACACAAAACTTCACAGAGTAATCATGTGTTTTAATAGAAAATGGCATTATCAGCTATTTTAACAGTTTCACACATTATAAACCACAGAAATCTCCTGTATTGTAAAGATTGTAGGTTTTCCTATATATTTCATCAGTTAAGGCATTTGTCAAAAAAATTCCATAAAAATGAACATAAGAAATACCTTGATAATAAGCTGTGTGCTAATCATGTCATATTCAACTTCAGATGTACCGGTACATATTCTGTATAAAACTAAAAACTAAAACTAAAAATAAAAACTATTTATTATTTTTTAAATCTGTAATGTGTCATCATGTGACCCAAAAATTTCCCTGAAAATATGATTGGAAAAAATATTTCATGCCAATACATGACGTGTACCATTTATGTACACAGAAGTTCCAGAATAAGAACAAGACATACAAACCCTGATGATGATGGAAGTCCTATGGACTGAATTAATATTGAACTTAAGTGCAAGTTTTGCTCAGTTTCAAGTTACAAATTTTCATTGCAGGGGTTTGGTGTTGCTGCAAAAACAACACAGGAATGTCGACGGGCAGATCCTATGACAATCGTAACATTTCATCAATCTGACATTGGAGAATACATCAGATCAGAGGAACATTTATTGTAGCATTAAAAAAACTATAAAAAACATAAAAATTGTTTGTATATATCCTGGCCTAAACAATTATCATTGTTGGAGTACAATGGACCATCTAAGCGGTTGTCATTTTTGTTGAAATCCAAAGGACAATCTAACTTGTTTTCAATTTTGTTGGAGTCGAAAGAATCTGGGCTGTCATCATTTGGGTAGGAAGCCATCAGTGTTATCATTTACATAAAACATCATCTCCTGAAAGACCAATTTTCCAATTAAATTTGCACAAAGAAGAGTTGCTCAAAAGCAGGATTTATATTCTAGGGAGGTGGATGGTAATTTACTACACACCAGCTTTCAATATTCAGAACTTTGATTATCATCTTCTTTTTAAGCTCACCTGACCCAAAGGGTCAGTGTGAGCTATTGCCATCACTTGGCGTCCGTCGTCCGTCCGTTTAACTTTTCACATTTTCATCTTCTCCTCTGAAACTACTGAAGCAAATTCAACCAAACTTTACAGGAATGATGTATGGAAGGTCCTTTACAAAGATTGCTCATTTCGTTTCTATCCAATAAAAAACATGGCTTCCAGCGTGGATCTAAGGTTTAACATTGGACCCCATGGGAAAATTTACATTTTCCTCTTCTCCTCTGAACCGCTGAAGCAAATTCAACCAAACTTAACTGTTCAGCATTTTGTCAGGTGAGCGATACAGAGCGATTCCTGTACAGAAATATTTTAATTATTATGAAAAATTCTCCCAAAGTTTCCATGGTAAAAGTATGGCATTTATTCTTTTTCAAGAATTTTTATAAAACCAGACAAGTCATTTAGTAATGGCACAACATTTATTCAGCAAACATTATTATACAACCCTAAATTTGTGAATGAAGAATTTATTAATAATACTATTCTCTACATCTCCTCCTCATCCGATTGGTACTTTTAAACCACACTTTGCAAATGTGCACCATGCGTTGTGATTTGCTTGGAATTTGTCATTAAAGTTGATTGGAATGAGAGACATCGGTCAGTTGTCTCTCTGTACCAAGTATGTTATAAATGGTTAATAGGGAGATAATTTTATCTTAATTTAAAGGTATTGATATGCTAATTAAAAATATCTCCACTTTGAACCATACAAAACTAAGTTTGTACAGGGAGATAACCAACCAATGTTTCACATTCTTAATGTATAGCTCCATGGCCCACAGATTTTCCTCATGTATAAAAGATTTTGTCGTAAGTTACCGGTATAGGGAATATAGAAAAGTCCTCATATTAGTGTCAATTCAACACACCTAGTTATCTTCCATTTTATTATGCCCATTTATCTTAGTCTATCTTCCTCATTCAACAACACACAGTTTTCATGACTTTTGTTAAAATACTACATGAGATTATGATATTTGGTATGTGGTTTTATGTTTATAAGTGACAGCTTGAGTTAAAGTTTCTTCTAGATTCATTCTTTTTTATACACCTGTCTAATGATAGATGTATTATGATAAAGGGATGTCCGATTGTAGTCCCTTCCTTGGTCTGTTTCATATGTTGTGCTCTAACTTGACATACCTTTGGCCAATACACTTCAAACTTTGTACATGTATAGAGTATGCTGGCCTTTCCATCTGTATACCTTTTGATAAAGTTTTGATTTTTCTTGCAAGAGTTATGGGACTTTATTCATCAATTGAAAGGCAAGGCAATTGTTTTACATGTCCCACACTAACATGACAATCCTGTGGTCAATTCATTTCAAACTTTGTAGTGGTATTGGGTGAAAGCCTCACAATCTGTACACTTTTTCGTGAAATTTTGATTTTCGTTACAAGAGTTATTGGACTTCATTCGTCAAATTTAGGCAATCATTTACATGTCACTCTTTAACTAGTTAATCCTTTTATCAGTTCACTTCAAAAGATTTTTTTATATCAAAGAGATATCAAGCTTAATTAGCCAGTTAAAGGGGCATTCTTAATTGAAAAATCTCTTTACCTAAATCACAAAAAGTTTTGAAGGGCAGATCGTGCAACTTTACCCATCACAGCTGTTTTTAGCTCGCCGGGACGAATGTCTGGAGAGCTATTGTCACACCCCCGGCGTCGGCGGTGTCCGCTTCAAAAACTTAAACCTTGCTTCTAAAATGGAGATCTTAAGAGCTAGGATGTTGATATTTTCTATGTGACTTCCTTATGATGAGAGCTTTCTGAAGGTACCATATTTGTAGACTTTTGACCTTGACCTTGCCCTGAGGACTATTTATAAAAAACCTTAATCTTGCTTCTAGAAACTGGTTAATACGTGCTAGGGTGTTTATATTTGGTATGTGATTTGCATATAATGAGAGCTTCCTGGAGGTACCATATTTGTAGACATTTTGACCTTGACCTGGTGCTAAGGACATTTTTTAAGGCTTTTTGTGTCGGTGTCGGTGTCAGCAAAACTTTAACCTTGCATCTGAAAGGGAGATCTTGAGAGCTAGGATGTTGATGTTTGCTATGTGACTTCCATATGATGAGAGCTTTCTGAAGGTACCATATTTGTAGACATTTTGACCTTGACCTTGCCCCAAGGACAATTTTTATAAAACTTTAACCTTGCTTCTAGAAGCTGGTCATTAAGTGCTGGGGTGTTTATATTTGGTATGTGACTTGCATATGATGAGAGCTTTCTGGAGGTACCATATTTGTAGACATTTTGACCTTGACCATGCCCTGAGGGCAATTTAAAAAAAAATTTAACATTGCTTCTAGAAGGAAGTCATTAAAATCAAAGGTTTTTATTATTTGGTATGAGCCTTGCATACAGTAAGAGCTTTCTGGAGGTTCCATATTCGTAGACATTTTGACCTTGACCGTTCCCTGAGGGCAATTTCGAAAAACTTTGCCTCTAGAAGGTAGGCTTTTAGTGGTAGGGTGTTCATATTCAGTATGTGACTTCCTTATGATGAGAGCTTTCTAGCGGTACCATATTTGTAGACATTCTGACCTTGACCTTTCCCCGAGGGCAATTTTTGAAAAACTTTAACCTTGAGTCTAGAAGGTAGGCTTTTAGTGGTAAGGTGTCTATATTTGGTATGTGACTTTCTTATGATGAGAGCTTTCTAGTGGTACCATATTTGTAGACATTTTGACCTTGACCTTTCCCTGAGAGTAAGTTTTGAAAAACTTTAACCTTGCTTATAGAATGAAGTTGTTTAGTTATAGGGTGTTCATGTTTGGTATGTGACTTTCCTGTGATCAGAGCTTTCTAATGGTGCCATATTTGTAGACACTATGATCTTGACCTTATCATGAGGGCAATTTTTTAAAAACTTTACAGTGTTTCTAGAATGTTTACATTTAGTGGTAAGGTGTTCAATTTCTGTATATGACTTCCTTATGATGATAGCTTTCTGGTGACTCCATATTTTTAGACATTTTTACCTTTTCCGAATGGCAATTTTTAAAACTTAAACCTTGATTCTAGAAGTTAGTTGTTTAGTGATAGGGTGTTTATATTTTGTTTATGACTTCCCTATGGATAGAGCTTTCTGGATGTACCACAGTTGTAGACATTTGGACCTTGACATTGCCCTGAGGGCAATTTTAAAAAAAAAAAAAAAAAAAAAAAAACTTGAACCCTGTTTATAGAAGTTATTCTTTTAGTGACAGGGAGTTCCTGTTTCAGATGTGGCTTTCTGATATTGCATTTAAAGTATTTATCACATTACAATTACGAAAATGTTGAACTTTCAAATTATTGTGCGTTGTGGTTACTCTAATCCCCTGCGAGTTATGCTGTCTTCTGACAACTGTTGTTTTAATTTTTTGTTAAACCTCCAAACCCTTTGTTCTAACCACATGAAGTGGCCAGTAAAAAGGTGATATCATCAGTCGTTTGTCAGTCATATGTCTTTGCATCTGTCTGTCTTTCCTTCTGATAATTTCAGAATAAAATAACATAACGCTTTCAAAACTTGGTATGTAAGGGCCAAGTCTGATAATGGGTTCAGATGTCCAAGTGGTACTGGACTCTGGAGTCATGCCCCTTGAAACTTATAATTTTTTTGCAATTTGAGGTTTCAAACTAATTACTTAAGTTGTGAACAAAATCACACACTATCCTCAAAAGTTGATGTGTAAGTTGTAAGTACAAAACTCTTTCCAGGTATGAAGATTAGAGGTCAGAGAGGTTCTGAAGTGATACCCTTTGAAACTTTTTAATTTTGGGAATCTTGAGTTTTTCCACTTAAAACTTGTGAATGAAATAACATGCTGTCTTTAAACTTGGTAGATATATAAGTTTATTTGCCAAAACACTGAGATCAAGTATTATTTGTATTATTTTAGGTTTCAAGATTCAAATGGTTATTGAGTCTTTACCAATTTATGAATTCTGATAGCTGTCCCCAGACCTGGTAAATAGGTTGTGAATTCTGACCTGGTAAATAGGTTGTGAATTCTGATAGCTGTCCCCAGACCTGGTAAATAGGTTGTGAATTCTGATATCTGTCCCCAGACCTGGTAAATAGGTTGTTTACTACAAAGTTCAGACCAAGCTGAAATAGGGGTTGAAAAATTATAGTAGCGCAACAATTATGCCCCATAAAATTTGGGAATTTATCTAAATTTTGGGTTCCCACTTACCAGTATAAATTGTGAACCAATTTTCATATTGTCTTCTGCATTGGTATGCAAGTTGTTATATCCCTTTAAATTAATCTCAAATTCTTATGAGGCTCCAAAGAGATTCTAAAAATTAATTCCTTTGAATAACTTCACCAGGGAATTTATCAACAATATATGTTCTTCAAAACCATATCCAGATGTTGGAAACATATTTTTTTAGCTCACCTGACCCTTGGGCTATTGCCATCACTTGGTGTCAATCATCTGTTTGCTCGTGGTCCATAAACTTTTCACATTTTTATCTTCTCCATTAAACCCACAGAAGCAAATTCTACTGAACTTTACAGGAGTGATGAATGAAAGGTCCTTTACCAAGATTGCTCATTTCATTCCAGTCCAACAAAAAACATGGCGGCCAGCACAGACCATATATTTAACATTGGACCCTAAAATCACATTTTCATCTATTTCTGAAACCACTGAAGCAAATCCAACCAAACTTTACAGGAATGATGTATGGAAGGTCCATTAACAAGATTGCTCATTTCTTTTAGATTGGATAAAATACATGGCCGCTAGCTTGGAACATTGTACAATTCAGGAAAATTAACATTTCCATCTTCTTTTCTGAAACCACGGTAGCAAATTCAACCAATCTTTACAGGAATTATGTATGGAAGTTGTTTCATGAAAATTGCTTATTTTGTTCCGATCCAACAAATTCTACCGAACTTTACAGGAATGATGAATGAAAGGTCCTTTACCAAGATTGCTCATTTCATTCCAGTCCAACAAAAAACATGGCGGCCAGCACAGAACTTAGGTTTAACATTGGGCCCATATAGGAAAAATCACATTTTAATCTTCTCTTCTGAACCACTAAAGGAAATCCAACCAAACTTCACAGGAATGATGTATGGAACGTCCTTTACCAAGATTGCTGATTTCCTTTTGATCTGAACATGACTGCCAGCACAGGACATAGATTAACATTGGACCCTAAGGAAAATTAATCATTTTCACTAATACTATGAAATAATTGGAGCAAATTTAACCAAACTGAATTGAAATTATGTATGGAAGGTGCTGTACAAAGATTGCTCATTTTGGTTGGATCTGACAAAAGCATTGCTGCCAGCACATGATGGTCTTGTGCAAATTATGTGATTATTATGCATGTTATGCTGATAATGATGTTAAGATTGCCACAGTTGAGCAGCATTGTATACCATCCAGCCTTCTAGTTATAACAGGTAAGTAAATGAGGGAAGGAAGAGGGTCTTTTTAACAATACAATTTTCATGATGATCAGCAAACAGTGCTTTTTATTGTTCCCTTTAACAGTTAACACAAAATAAATATTTAAAAGAACAGAAAACACCACATGGTCCAAAAACAGTTTACAACTGCTTTATATTTCACTAAAAACATTTAACAGCCAGCTGAAAATGCCAAAAACACATTAACAGAAAAGGTTTTGTTCCCCTCTCAATTTTCTGCAGTTTACAAGACAGAGTACTATGATCACTACATAACTGGAGTTTGATGTCATTGAGAAACAGGCCTTGACATTACATTTTTGTTACAAAATATGAAGTACTTTTATTCTTGGAAATTGGTATCTGCATTTTTGAAACATAAGCTGTTGAAATTAGGCCATATGCAGATCTTTAATCGTCTTCTAATTTATATTGTTATAGAATATTTACTAATCGGAACAATGGCTATCATTAGATTGAATAGAAAAAATATCCAGAAGTTCTTGGAAGTTCACTTTTTCATTTAGAGTTATCTTTCTTTATTTTCCCGGGATTTTTTCTTTCTAGACATTCGGAACACTACTGATTTTACCTGATGCGAATGTGCAAACGATCAGCTGACAGATTAAGAAAAGACAGTAGTGTGACAACTTTGAAAATTTAGGAAGAAAAATTAAAAGGCTGATTATAAATATAAATAATGGGATGAAGTAAACGTGAAGCATAGAATGGATATATTTAGTTATGATGTTGAAAAATAATATGTTATTTGGACAAATGGAGAATTTGGAAGGTAGGTCGTATATTACTTACACGTGAAATTCAGGTGTAACAATTGAAATGCAAATACATGTAGTACTGAGAAGTTGGTTTGTTATAATTTAATAACTGATATATAATAACATATATTTATTTACACATTGATATTTTTATCAGATCTTTATCGTAATCTGTGGACTTGAATGTAAACTTACATTGTCAACACCTTATGGAGTATTTAAATAGTAGTTCAGTTTTATCTTCCCCTCAGGATAATTTCCCTTCTATCAAACTTTCAATGCTGATTGTGTATTTATTATTACTAGAAATTTAAGTCCTTATTCAAACAAAAACTGGTCTGAAGATATTTGTACGAGATTTGTACCCTGTTTGCAAATAGCCAAATGGGACACTCTTGAGTCTTGGTCACTTTCTTAATACTTAATTAAGTTATCATGATCAAATGAAGGGGTCTAGTTTTTGAACAAGGTATTATTATTTGTTCCTCAGTAAACATATCCATTGAATTATGATAAATTAAAAAAAATAAACAATACAATGCCTTTTTTCTCTCAGACAAATTTTACTACATAACTAATGCATACATGTAAAAGTTCACAAAAGAAATGCCAAAATTCTGTTGGATATGAGAATTAGACAAACCTGCGATATTTGATCAAGTATTTAGATATAAAGCATTAGCTCCTTTATTTCAAATGTGGTCACATTTTCAGAATTTGTTATTAATTTCCAGTCATATATTCTTCATCATTTTATGTTGAGTTATGGATCGAAACTCATGATATTCCACTTAAATGCTTGTACCTGTTATGGTACATGTACCATATAAGTGGTTATTTTAATGGGATGCATTAATTTCACGATTTCTTTCAAAATTGGTGGACTTTACCAGGACAAAAATTTTCGTGATTCCTTATCATTTACTGTATAAGGACTCATAAAAATTATATTTCATGGTACATGTATGCAATTTTCGCAACTTCAGATTGGTAGCCAATAAAGCAAAAGTTAAGTCCTTGCGAAAATAACCGCTTGTATGGTAATATATTTAAAAAGCAATAAACATTTTAGGACAAACATTTAACATTATGTCATATATGTAGTTCAAAGCAGTAAATATTTCATGAAAGAATGTTTAGTTCACCTACAGTTGTTTGTTTAGTTAAGGGATGATGTCCTATTACATGCGAACAATGTAATTTGTCAAAACTGCACCTGAAATTACAGTTGATAAATGCACCATGTATAAAATGCATGTTCAAGAAAAAAAATCTAAAAGGAATTGAATTAGTTGTTTACCTTAATTTTTTTATAAGTGGGTTTAATTTATTTTCTTGTTATATCTTAGACACCTTTTATTTAAATTTGAAACCACACAATGGGAAATCATTATTTACTTGCACATTTTTGGAAGGATGTTTTTTTTTTAATATAGAATAATAGCATTTGTACATGTACAAGAATGAATCAGTTGATCATTATTTTTATGTTAAAGTTATTTTCTGCTTTCATGATTTGCACTGAATACACTTTTACTGAAATATTAAAAATGTCAAGACGAAGATGAATTTCACCATTTTGTTATTTGTAGATTAAGGTTCCACTAAGTCAAAAATTAGGACACTCAGCTTAACATAAAATATTTGTCTGTATTTCTCAAGTGCATGAAATGCAGTTAAATATTATTGAAAAATTAAACATAATCTACACGTACACACTGAAAAAATTGTAAATAAATTAAAATTTTTTATGTTATAGGCGAATCTTTTCAATTGGTAAACACTCAATTTTCAAAAAAATCAGGAGGCCTAAAAAAGGACTAATATGTTTCTTAATTGTTGTGGACCTATACTTAAATATTAAATGAAGGGCAAGCTAATGCCCATTATTTGGGACTACTGTTCATTTTCAAGATTCAGTTCAATTTTGGTACATTGGGGAAGTAATTCCACACATTCATGTCAGAAATTACCAAATTTCTACTTTAAAACATATGCAACTAGACAAACCGATGTTAGCTTGCCCTGCATTATACATCATAATGTTCGTACAGAAGAATTTAGACAAGAATTGGACGTTTAAAATTTGAGTGAGTACCCAAGGAAAAGATTTGGTTATAAAATCTTAGCTTTTAATTAATTTACAATTTATGCAGCGAGTACGTGTAAATTTTGTTTAAAAGAATGCATTTTCTCGGGATTTATTATTATATTTTATGTAGCTTGAAAAATACAGGCAAAAGTTTTATCCTTATTGTGTGTCCTAATTTTTAGTTCGCCTCAACGAAGTTGAGGAGGACTATTGTAGTACCCCCGGCGTCCTCGTCTACGTCTATGTCTACGTCCGCGTCCGCATTTGGGCATATATCTCTGCAACATTGCATGGTAGGGTCATCAAACTTTGTATGCAGGTGCATCTTGGGTTGACTCACAGCCTCCAAGAAAATTGGGTGTCTCCGACCTATATTTTCTGCTTGATTGGCTTTCATTCAAATTTACATTCAAGTTCATATCTCAGTCAGTATACATGATAGGATCAACTAACCTTGCATATGCATGCATCTCTGATGGTAGGTCAGCATCAAGGCAAAATTAGGTCACTTTGACCTATATATTACGCTTGACTGATTTACATTCAAGTTTTCGGTGGAGTTCAGGTCACAGTCACTATACATGGTAGGATCATGTAATCTTACACATGTATGCATCTCTGATGGTAGGTCAGCAACCAGGCAAAATTAGGTCACTTTGACCTATATTTTACGCTTGATTGATTTATATTCAAGTTTTTGGACGAGTTAAGATTTCAGTCACTATTACATGGTAGGATCATGTTACCTTGCATATGCATGCATCTCTGATGTTAGGTCAGCATTCAGGCAAAATTAGGTCACTTTGACATATATTTTATGCTTGATTGTTTAGCATTCAATTTTTTGGATGAGTTCAGATCTCAGTCACTATACATGATAGGATCATGTAACCTTACATATGCATGCATCTCTGATGGTAGGTCAGCATCCAGGCAAAATTAGGTCACTTTGACCTATATATTACACTTGATTGATTTACATTCAAGTTTTTGGATGAATTCAGATCTCAGTCACTATACATGGTAGGATCATATAACCTTACATATGCATACATCTCGGATGGTAGATCAGCATCCAGGCGAAATTGAGTTACTCTGACAATGTGCCATAACGAGGCGAACTCTGTAATCATTGATTACCTATGTTTGACTTTAGTGGAACCTTAAAAGAATATTATGTTGAAAAATACTTTTTCTTATCACATCAACCAAATTCTTAATTGAGGATTTGAATTTCTGCTTTTATTCTAGCAAATTTTTTATGTTTGATTATAAGCAATACATTGGTTAAAAAGAAAAGAACGTTGCAAGCATAATTGGAGTTTTAATTTGACATTTTATTGAACAAACAGGCTTTTCCAATTGACACATACAGGGTATGAGTATATTTGCTGTTGAAAAACAAATGAATTTTTCCTTTTCATGTAGTTACACCAGCATATTTACATTCAGTACTTTATTTACCAAGATGTTTAATATTTATTGTTATATAAATTGGAAATTATGATTACTCAATATTGATTCACAGTAGACTAACAATTTATTATGTCATTATGGATAATACAATATGTAATAATTGTCAATCAATACCTGTTATTATTACCTTATTGATTTCTATAAATAGATATTGTGGCCTGTCATTTTTTATATGGAACTTATTGAATAATATGTCACAGATATCAAATAATATCAAAATAAAGAAGATAATTTAATCTTTGATATATACATGTATGTACATGCATTTTTGATTGATTAATTGATTTTTGCTTTACACCAAAAGAACAGTGATTCTGTTATATTTTGTATAACATTGTATTTTTTACTGAATATTTATAAATAAATGATAAAAAAAGACATGAAGTAAATATTTTTTAAATGTAAAAGTAATAAAAAGGTTACACTTGTATACTGATATAATATTAAGGAATTGATATCATTATATCAAAGAAGGAACAGTATTGCTTTAAATGGTATATTTATGTTTACAAGAGCAATATGCATATTGTATCACATGTATCAGAAATATTATAAAAGTTATTTTTAGCTCAAAAAGAAACACATTGGTCAAAAAAAGAAGAAAAAAGAATATGGATGAAGGAGAACCAAAAGAATGTTTCTCAAAGCTGTGTTTCAGAATTTTATGTCTTTAAAAAAAAATCAATATGTACCAGAAGTGATAAATTCAATTTGCAATCATTTTTGTAACACCAAATTTTGATTGGATGATTTTGACATTCTGAAGGGGTAAAATCTATGATACATATGTACTATCCAAACCCATAAAGACATCACAGTACAAACCCATACTAGTTATCTTTAACTAACTATTCTTTTGTGGATTTCTTATTAGAACGATGATTTTTAACTATGATTTGTTTAAGGTCAATATCATAGCCTGTCCGTCGTGTTCTTGTGGCGCTTCTCATGAAGATGAACATCATTTCTTTTTTAATTGTAACAGATATGAAGAAAACCGTCGTAAGCTTCTAACTGATTTAAATGGGATTCCTTTAGATATCAATGTTGATACCAAATTGTTGACAAGAGGACATTTTTCCCTCTCTTACGAGCAAAATGTTGATATATTTAGACATGTATATACATACATTAAGAATTCCAAAAGATTCCTCGTTGTTTAATGTCTAATATATAATAACTGTTCTACACCCACTCACACGCAAATGCATTTTTCCCCCTATTTTTGTGTTCTCTAGTTGTGTCAAATATTATTTTGTTTTTCTTTCTAACAAAAGCAGTTTAATTTTAATCCTATGTAGCATGTTCTCGTAATATTTTATGTTATATTTATGTATAAGGGAGAAGACTGCATAAGTTGGTAAAACTTGTGTCTAATCCCATTTGTTTATTTGACAAAATAAATATGTTTAAATCAAAACGAGAGATAATATTGTTATATTTTAAGATCTTTAGAGAGGAAAATCGTAAGAGTTTGGAAAACATCTACCGGTAGAAAGTTTCAATTTGTAACAGTAGAATCGATGAGTTATCCTCCATATTATCCTAAAATATAAAACAGTTTTTTCCAAAAATCTATTGTAGTTCATTATACTTTCTTTTCAGTCAAAATGTATAATATTTTAAGTTGGGATAGTAATAATTAAAGAAATTGTAGGAGATTGAATACCTATAGCTACAGTACATGCATGTATAAATATGTGAAATGTTCTTCAGAAAAATATATATTATTATGTTTTTAACTCTCTTAAGATATTTTTTTTACTTGACACAAACAATTTTGTGTAATTTAATGAGTAATTTATGACATTGTGGTAGATTGAATTTCCCCACAAGGTATTTATGTGGTACATTTGTAATATTTAATACATAATAATGATAGTATTACAGCATGCATCAAGTTTTTACCATAGTTTTACTTTTATAATTGATTTTAGTCCACAGAGAAATCTCATTTGGTACCTACATTGCATTCACTAATGAATGGAAAAGTGGGGGATTGAAGACTTTCTCTAGCACCCTGTCTGATCAGTCTACAGTCAATGATACACTGCTAATTGTTCAAGCAAATAAATGGGGAATGTAATCTTATTATGACCCTTAATTAAAGGACCATTTTTCCAGTTAAGGAATTATTACAAAAGAAAACACAGGGTTCTTTTCAGACTATTATAATTAAGTCTGCCATTCTGCACATGTGCAATATGTCAAGCTAGATATGATGAAAAATAAACAATTGCTTTTACTATAAAGATATATCTAATTATATCCTCTGCAAACCAAGTTTTTGGTGTGGGGGGTATATTCATGTAGGAATCTGTCTGTCTGTCCATGTTCTTTGCCAGAGCATGTCGTCCTAAACTACTGCATGGATTTTTACACAGTTGTATTATACCACCTGTAGATGTGCATGACATAATATGAGTTTTGCCCAAAATTTTGAAGGGGAGATCATTCAACTTTGAACATTTTCCATGGAAAGATGGGGGAAGATCCTTGTCAGCGCATGTCCTCTTTTACAGTTGCTCGTATTTTGATGAAAATGTACATGAAGTAATTTGGTTGCTGCCAGAAGTATTGAAGGAGAGATAATTTGTCCCTGAAAAGGAGTATGAACATTGTCATGGTGTGTCCTCCCAAACAGCTTCTTGGATTTTTATGAAATATTCAAGAGTTGTAGTATACCACCTAAAATTTTGAAGATGTGAGTGAAGTGAAATGGTTGCTGCCCAAAATTTTTAAGGGGAGATAATTTAACTTTGAATAATTTTTGGAAAAAGGGGGAGGTACCTTGGCAGCATATGTCCTCCTAAACAGCTGCTTGGATTCTGATGAAATGTTACACTCTTGTAGTATACTTAATCAAGATGTGCATGAAGCAATATAGGCAATGTTCAAAATTTTTAAGGGGAGACAATTAAGCTTTCAATATTCTATGGAAAAAAGGGGGAGGTACCTTGTCAGCACAGCACAAGTCCTTCTAAACAGATGTTTGCATTTAGATGTTACACAATATAAGTATACCACCTGAAATTATGTATGGAGTCATTTGGTTGCTGCTTTGAAATTTTGAAGAGGAGATAATTCAATTTTGTATAAGGTCTCACTAACCACTTCCGGGTCAATTGGCCCCTCAGTCAAAAAGTTCCTAAAGAACAAAAATTTGAAAATATGGTGTTTCAAGTCATAAATAGTATATTTTAATGGTGAGAACATCATAAAAGGGCTTAATTGAAAGCTTATAGCATATAATTATGGGAACAAGTGTCATATTTGAAGAAAGTGTATGAATATTGTGTTTACACCTGAGTGAAAGGGCATTAGTCATGGTGGGGCAGCACATGTCATCAAAAATGTAAATATTTCATATCTTTATTTATTGCAATTTTGTGAGAAAACTAAACGGTGACCCCCATATTTTTACAACAGGTTTGGATTTCTCAGATAAAATGCTTCGAAATGATATATGACATGAGACTCACGTTAACAGTATATGTTGAGGGCAAAACTTTGAAATTGCCTGTTTTTGCCTTGAAGTGAATGGCAACGTTATAACCGGTTATTGAGACCATATTTTCTGGAAAATAGGGGAGGTCTTTGTGTCCATACTTGTGTTTGTCCACACACTTACTTTATCCACACCGGTATTGTGTCCACATACATTTCAATCACACTTACCATAATCAGATACTGATTCAGTGTTCAATGGTAGGGGGTATAAATTGCTTCTGTTCCACAACAGCTCTAGTTTCATTTATATTGAAACTTATGCAATATTATATTTCAGTTTTTGTCTCATTTCGACTGCAGTCACATATTTCATGTAAGAAGTTTCTCTTTATTTTGGGTATTTTTCCTCATTCGGAATGCAGGAATGGAAAATATTTTTGATTTTATTAGAAATGCCTCCATGCATGATGTTTTCAAATACCAAATATATTGTTAGTTATTTGAAAATGTGCCAGAATTAAAAAAATATTTAACGTTACTTAATTTTAATTCAAGGAATGTGAAGATTTTCACAAAGGGACATGATACCTGAGACATGCAGTTAGATAGCAATAAAATGTGTATCTCCTTTCATTTATAGATTTAATATGCTTTTTGAAATTATATGCTGAGAATGATATATTGGTAATTTCCATCAATATAAATGTGATCTTCCATGCATTTTATTATAAAATGAAAGTAATTTAAATGTAAAGATTTTTTAAAAATGTTAAACCTCCTACAGATACCTTGTTTGTGATGTTAAGATATACGTAACATGTATCACACAAAATAGAGTTAGATAATGGTGAAAGGCAAAGTTTGATTATTGGCGAACAACTAACATGACTAATTTCAGGCACTGATTTAAAAGGGTTAAGTAAGGGGCGTGTGTCCCCTAAGACTGGAAAATATAATTGTTTTAGAGAATTTTTGCCAAAATTTATCCTTATTTTGTTGTACCTTGCTTTACACAGCGATTCCGTTTCTACACATCCCACCTATCTTTATATCATGGATCCACTCCTGAATTTTATAGCATAAGGGAAATGGCAATTTATTGATTGATTGTTGTTTCAAATAATGGTTATTTTTTCATATGGTAAATAAGCTGTTTGATATCAAAGTAAACTTATGGCATATGATATGGCAGTAAACCAATGATGGCATAGTGAAATATAGGGTTAATGGCAACAAAGCTTAATGGATTTGTCCACTCTGACAATGATTGTCCTAATGTTCAACAAAGCAAAAATTTTGCTCTTTCTAATTGTCTAAAAATTTTGAAACGGCTGTTGCATGTTTTGTAACTACTGTAGGCCAATTTGAACATTTTGTTTGGATCTTGCTTTCTATTTTCAAGCTAAAATTAGAATGGCTAATGGGAATTAATTGATTTTGGATATTGAAGGTTATGGGTGGAGGATTGTTTTATTATTTAAACTTCTCATGTGTAATATTTTTCAACTGATATAGGTTTTAGAAATTAGCCATTTACAGCTATCACTGATGCTTTTAATGTAAAGGGATTATTTTTTCGGTATGGTTTTATTTTTTGTTAATTTAAATTTCGCAAAGGGCACATATTCGTGAAAATTTCCCATCACATGAATTTGTACAGTAGAATTTTCGATGGCTCAAACTGCAATAACTTGAACACCATGGATGCCTCAAACCCTTTATGTGGTCCCTTTGTTCAAGTTTTAACATAGTTTGACCTTGATATCTCGAACACCTCGTTGGCTCTGCTTTAACGGTCCCTTGGGTGTTCTAGCCTTTATTAAAAATGTAATGTAATGAAAGTGAGAATAGCGAAAACAATACTTGCAAATTTGATAGGAATCAAAATCGTTGAATTTAAACAACACAAAAATAACCCCTTTTTACAGTAGTTTTTTTCAAAGAATCTGACTGAAGTGTCTAATGTACTTTACACCAGCGTTTGAACGGGTCTCTAATGACACGTTTGTTTGCCTCCAACCTTCAATTACCCAATCTACAAGTACAAATTTATTGTCCCTAACTTATTATTCCACACTTAACAATGTTTTTGAATTGGAACGGTGTAATTGAATTGACTAGACAGATTTGATAGAAACTTGTTGAGTAGATAGGAAAACGTAATTATTCCATCATAATAGTTGTCGATTCTTGTTGTACGTTAGTGTTATTTTCCCATGCCAAACTGTAAATTTTTTGCTTTGAAGGGTAGATTATAATTCTACTTATAAATTTCTTATTCATTTATTTTTTTTTATTTTGAGTGTATTTGAGGAAAAAACTGTTAGTAGGCAATTTACATTCATTAATTGGAATGTTATTTGCAAAAAAGACATATTTCAGTTTTAAATAAACCATATAATTAAGCTACAATTAGCTCTATACTTTATAGCAGTCAGTACTTTTGAAAAAAATAAGAAGTTATTATGTAATAATGTTCAAGAATTCTATTTTTTTTTCATGTGGTATTTATTTTTGTAAGATTGCATCAAGGAGAAAACTGTATTTACAACAGCAGTATTAAACATGGTTACATTTGTTACTGAGAAAGTTGCACACAAAAAAATCAAAACACATTCAGCCGATGGGAGGACACATTCATCAGTTTATCACTGATGAGCAGAGTGAACAGTTTTTAGCTCACCTGACCCGAAGGGTCAGTGTGAGCTATTGCCATCACTTGGCATCCGTTGTTAAACTTTTCACATATTCATCTTCTCCTCTGAAACCACTGAAGCAAATTCAACCAAACTTTACAGGAATGATGTATGGAAGGTCCTTTACAAAGATTGCTCATTTCGTTCTGATCCGATAAAAAACATGACCGCCAGCGCGGAACTTAGGTTTAACATTGGACCCTATGGGAAAAATCACATTTTCATCTTCTGCTCTGAAAAGGCTGAAGCAAATTATACCAAACTTTACAGGAATGATGTACTTAAGGTCCTTAACAAAGATGGCTCATTTCTTTCCGATCCGACGAAAAACATTGCCGCCAGCACGGAACATGGTTTAACAAAGAACCCTATGGGAAAATCACATTTTCATCTACTCCTCTGAAACCACTGAAGCAAATTCAACCAAACTTTACAGGAATGATGTATGGAAGGTCCTTTACAAAGATTGCTCATTTCGTTCCGATCCGAT
>MJUU01008969.1:4812-18275 GCA_002080025.1 Modiolus philippinarum
AATTGGATTTCAAAAATATTTGATTCCAATTTTGGTAAATTTCCTGAAAGTCTCAAAGACCACTTATTTTTGGGAATTCTACCTAGCAACCGTACTTAAATTGTTTATTTAGTTTAGGAAAAACATAGTCATCAACTGGATTTCAAAAATATTTATTCCAATTTTGGTTAATTTCCTGAAAGTCTCAAAGACCACTTATTTTTTTGGAATTCTACTTAGCAACCATATATCCTACAATTCTTTTAGTAACAATAATGACTATCAATAGGCAGATTTCAAAGATAATGAAAAAAATTATGCCAAGGGTGTATAACAACTGTTTTCTGTGTCAAACAGGGAGTGCGGGGATAGCTGTCGTTTCCGACAACATCTAGTTTTTATTTGCATCCAATTTACTGTTTCTGTTTCAGTAAATCCTGTTTATTTACATTCAATTTATCTGTCTCTGTTTCAGTCAATCCTGTTTATTCATATTTACGTCCAATATACCTGTTTCAGTTTCAATACAATCCAATTTACATCCAATTTACCTGTTTCTGTTTCAGTAAATCCTGATTAGTTTTATTTACATCCAATTTACCTGTTTCTGTTTCAGTAAATCTTGTTCAGCTTCACCCCGTCTCCGTTTTTCTTCCTGTACATTCTCCTCCAATGTTCTGATCTGGTCATTAGCTTCATCTCTGTCCTGTTGTAACTGCATTTCTAGTTCCTGAAAAGTTAGTTTCAACTGAATTCAAATTTCTTATTATTACATAAATTTTGAAAATCAGTGTATGCAAGTATAGAATGGATAAGTATTGTCATATTTGATATTTTACATGATGCCTCTGGAAATTGACCTATATTCAACAATTTACAAAAGTTGAACATGCATAAACATGTGGGTCAAGAAGTCCTACATGCCACTGACTTTATTGTACCACATCAGGCACTATTTATATAGAAATAGTACAAGTAAAGAATTTTCTAAGAAATACACTTTAATGCAAAATTGAAAGATTACAATATTAGGATATAAACAAGGAAAGTTCTATATGGTCAAGCCATATCTCTGATATTATGTAAAAAATTGATTATATATGGTTTCAGTGATGTGACTGCTTCATTTTTCACGTCTTATCTCCAGGACAGAACTCAACAAGTACCTATAGGCAATTCATGTTCTAACAAAATGTCTGTCAAATTTGGTGTTCCTCAAGGCTCCGTACTAGGCCCTCTATTGTTTATTTTATATATTAATGACCTTCCTTTATATACAAAAAATTGTAATTTTGATTTGTATGCTGATGACTCAACTTTGCACCTACCAGGAAAATGCTTTAATACCAGTGTTTTTTCTCACCTTTTTGGGACTGGGTCTGGGTCCATTCGAATTGGGAAAATAAATGTGAAACTTTCTCCATTTGGGAAAATAAAAAAAAATGTATTATCTAAAGTATTTTATGGACTTAATAAACCTGTTACCATTATTCTTACTTCTCTTTCCTTTAGAAAGAGAGTGAAGCAGGCTCGAGGGTACAGGGTTATTTTCATTAACATTTGGGTCTTTAGATTCAGAGAGACATTAAAGTTTATCTCTGGGGGTCACTATCTTTGGTGTTTCTTGAAAATCTATAAAATGCAACTTGAGAGCCAAATCATTTCTTGAATCTATGCAAGATAACTGGCCGTGTACATGAAAGGACATTTTATTTCTCGTACATCCGTGCATTGTGAGAATGCTAATAATGTCAATTCTTGCCTTTCTCAGACTCCGCAGTGTCTAACGTCAGTTTTTATCTTTATAATTATTGTCTGTTTACTATCTGAATGAAAAAGTAGTCTAAAGACATGTCTTGGTTTGCGGATTTAGTTTCCGATGTTATGATTGTTTTGACACATATGATCTTGACCTTAAAACAAGACCTGGATATTACCCGCGAAATTAACGATGTTTGATTATAGCTAAATTTAGCGTAGGGAAAATACGCAGAATGCACAGGACCTCGCGAGTATTTCAGACACGTTGTTATACACGAGTTGAACATAAAAATGCCAATTTCAAGTATTCATGTTTCTTAGATTACTATCAAATCCGTTGCACTGCAGGATTGGGCAAAATTGTACATTATTTTGGGAAAAAATAAGTCATTTTTGCATTGGGAATGGGTCCAATATTCAGATCCAAATTTGACACAAAAAAAGACACCGAATACCCTACAATCTTTGGTACAAGGGGATCTGCATTGTGCTGAAACATAGAAAGCAGGCACAGCCTGCTAAGCTCACCTCGTTGTGCAACATTGTCACATGTTCCACATGTCATTAAGTCATGCATAAAATGTAATTTTCAGACTGCATCCGAAGCATGCATTGTTGTTGTCATCCCAAAATGCATCATACATACCAACATGGTTGCTAAGATACATGTCAGTAAGCGGTAATGGACTTTAACCATTCTACCTAACCAAGTCGTTCATGTGTAAAATGTAGGTCAGAGACAACATCCGAAGCATGCACTGTTGTTGTCATCCCAAAATGCATCATACATATCAATATGGTTGATGTGGGCCATGCCAGTAAGCGGGAATTGACTTTAACCATTCTACCTAACCAAGTCGCTCATGCGTAAAATGAAGGTCAGAAACAGCATCCGAAGCATGCATTATTGTTGTTATCCCTAAATGCATCATACACACCAATACGGTTTATGTGGGCCATGTCAGTAAGCGGGAATGGACTTTCACCATTCTACCTTACCAAGTCACTCATGCCTAAAATGTAGGTCAGAGACAGCATCCGAAGCATGCATTCCAGTCATTATCCAAAGTGCATCAGGCATACCAATATAGTTGATGTATGGCAAGTCAGTAAGCAGAAATGGGCCTTAACCATTCTTCCTAACCGGACGCCCGCGTGGACGCCGACGTTAGGGGCATCACATAAGCCCCCCTCACTTCGTGAGGTGAGCTAAAAATGGTGTAGTGACAATAATATGTTCATTAACACAAGTAAAACTAAATACATGGTCATTGGAACAAATCAAAAAGTTTTGCCTTTTTACAATGAAAGTGTTTTTACTATTGATAATGAAACGTTTTTACTATTGATAATGAAACAGTACAGATTTCTACTTGTGAAAAAATTTTGGGGTATCAAAATTGACCCTTCTTTGACCTGGTCCCATCAAATTGACACATTGTGTGCTAAAATTTCATCCAGACTTTATCTTCTTTTAAAAATTAAAAAATATTTAAATCATGATGCAAGGAAACTTTTCTACAATGGATATATTCTTCCCCTGATAGATTACTGTTGCATAACTTAGAGTGGCTGTAATAACAAGGAATTAAATAGAATTTTGAAATTGCAGAAAAGAACTGCTAGAGTAATACTGGACACACACCCCTTCGCCAATTCAAAACCCCTGTTTAATCAGCTTGGGTGGCTGACTGTTGACTAAAGAATAAAGTATCATAAATGCATACTTGCATACAAATGTATCAATCATGATGCACCAACTTATCTTGTTGATAAATTCAAATATGTCTCAGAAAATAATCCATATTCTCTTCGAAGTGTTATACAAGAAAATCTTTCTCTTCCAAAACCCAATTTAGAATTATTTAAAAAATCATTCATGTATTCAGGACCATCCTTGTGGAATGATCTGCCAAAATCTATTCGTGATGCACCTAATATTCATTCTTTTAAGTGCAAAATAAAAGACTATTTGTTGAGTTCTCAGTCTGATCAATTATAATTGTTATATTGTATATTGTAAAATGCATTTTATTGTTATTTGTTTTTATTTTATCTTGTGAGGGCCTCAGGGAAGATTAGTTGTATTACTAAATGTGTAACCCTCTTGAAATAAAGAATATTATTATTATTATTATTATTATTATTACACCAATTCAAGACCCTCTGCCGCCGATGCTGGTCGGAACCCCATGGCTTCGTGACCATCGATCTGACCAGTCCACAAGAGACCGGAAGATATTCGGTCCAAACTAGATGAATTCTTCGTAGTCCAAGATAAATTATGTATCCCATGATGAAAGACCACCCCTTGGAGGAATCTCTGCCGCAGGTGCTCACTCGAGCATAATCTCGAGCATTTCAAAGATCTCGAGCGATGCTGGTGCGGAGTAGATGATCATAGAGTCAGTCAGGAGAAGTGCGACTTCTGCCAATCTTGCATATCCCAGCGCCTGATAGTCGATCTGACGGAGAGTGGTGAATGCCGATGCCCGTGCAAGCATTGAGAGATGGAGATGAAGGCTGGAGAGTGCGGGAGATGCGGATTGGTATGGCTTATGCCCCGTCACGCCTCGGACGATATCAGAACCTTTAGGAGATATCGCAATAAATCCCGTCCTTTGCCCCAGCCCTCCTGCGGTCAAAAAGTGGTAAGAGGTCATCCATGCCAGCTTCCTTGCCAACCGGGAAAGGATATGTGCACGAAGCATATCGCCCTATCATCGGAGTTGCGCTTCCAGCACGCGTGCAAGACCGGAAGAGTCTGCATTAAGACCTGCCCAGAAGAATTCGCCGTCTGCCGCCTCCATCGTCCGAAAATCTCTCAACCGCCAATCGCTCCCCCGAACGCTCCTCCGAACGCCAATCGCTTCCCCGAACGCCCCTCCAAACGCCTCCTCAATCGCAAATCCCTTTCCCGAACACCCCTCCAAACTCCAAACGCCCCTCCGAAAGTACGGCCGATGGTGGTGAGGACGTCTGCCTTTTCGGATGCTCCCAGGGTATCCGGAATAATGCTATGATCGTAGGAATCGCTATATTAATGAGCTTCATCAAGATCACGAGCAAGGAGTCAGCTTGAGGATCGCTTGGAAAAGCTGGGGTTAAGTCGAGACCTCGGGAGATTCTTCAAGCCATTGGTGGAGGCTCAGGAGAAAGCCGCCAAGCAAATCACCAAGAATATGCCGCCCCCACTCCCGGTTCCTGCCCTGCCCCCTCCTCAAGACTTTGCGGACCCGCTTCCTATCGAAGAGGATCCCGGCACCATCCTAGGGCCCGGCCGCAGCACTATCTTCAGCAGAGTATGATCAATCAGACGGATCATACTTTTTTTGTTGAGATCGGAGAATGGCGGAATTTTCATCGGGAATGCTCCGGTCACTTTCGACGGTGACGATCTCCTGGTCAATGGCCAACGATATAAGGGGACGCCTGGGATCTGGGAGCTTATGTTGATGAAGAGGCCCNTTCAAGAGCGTCCCCCTCCTTGGCATGCTTCTCTAGAGCCCCTAGATAAATGACTGACAAAGTAGATGCCACACTCGAGGATTTCCTGGAGTCCGAGGTACAGAAATATGCCCGCATGCTTCGCGTCTATAAGCGACTGGATAAGGCGACCTCCATTGTCCTAGCTGCGACCTCCATCAGCAGTGTATTGCTTACCAGTGGCACCATGGGATCGGCTTTGACCGGGGTTGGTGCCGCAGTGTCCCTCCCCTTGGATCCCTTGCTTGCCTGAGTGCTACGACCACCCTAGTGCTCTCGCTGATCACCAAGCGACTCGCAAAGAAGAAGAAGCACTGCGATACTCTCCGCTTGGCCAGATCCTATCAGTCGCAGCTCCCGGGTGAAGATGGTGCCCCTGCCGTCTGCCTGAAGAATTATTACGATGGAAAGGATCGCTTGCGCCAGCCTTCGCTCCCTTTCCACGAAGATCTGGCCAAGCAGTCCCAAGGCTTTCGCTGATCCCAGCCCTCAGATATTTTTTCCGATGGGTTTCCCCATCAGAAAGGATTTCTCCCACGCCCCCACAAATCACCACTTCAAAGTCGAAGTAGTCATGTCCGCTCCTCTTTGACTTCTTCATCCCATAATTATCGATCTTGAGCAGATGCCACTTTTTCCACTGTATCCGCTGCATGTTCCGGACCATCCTGCTGCACGCCCAGACCTTGGCCTCTACCCCTTTCCTCTCAAACATCAGATTCATAACGTGCCCATACCGACATTTCGTCTCCTTGACCCCCACCACTTGGAATACTTCCAAAGGCAGGTCGCGCGCACCTCAGAAGCGGCTCGCGTCTGGCCTCCCTTTGAAAATTTGCCTTTCTTACCTCCTAGTAGCGCTCTTCCCGTCTGGGACCTAGCAATCGGATTTGCTGATTCGTCTTTTGAGAAGATTCGAAATTCATGATTTATTGGGTTTCCAAATTTTTAAATCTATTTTGGTGGGTCCTTACCTCCCAGCACTGTTCAGCATCCCCGACTCGCTCAAGACCCATTTGCATCCCGGGGCCCCAAATTTGGGGTCTTATGCAGGATTTCTGCATGGAAAATGGTCTTGTGGCAGAATTTTCATTCCTTAACTACAAACGTTTTCCAATTAAAATACTTACACTGCCAGTACTAAGTTAGTTTTATGGAGCTCCTGTGTGTTTTTATTTATTTCTTATCTTTGTAAGGTTGTCTTAATTTGTGTTGAATAAAAAAAATTGGCGTTTTTATTTTTTATTTTAGGATTTCCCCTTTCTCACTTTTTGCTTCGATGTTTGTTTGCTGATTTATATACTAGTAGTAAATTTTTAAACTCATTTTTATCTAGACCATATTGTTAGAATCCTAGTAATTAGATGACTATGTTTTATGTTATTTTTGTCCGTTAGGTATAGGCTTTCACAAGTCAATTGATTCTCAAGACCCCCAAGTCCAACCGCAGCTTCAAGTGGAAGGCAATCGTATCTCATATCTATGATTAGGATATAAAAGGGAGCGGGATGCTCTTCCTTCCATCAGACCCGACGGAGCTGACTGAGCGCTTAGATTTATGCGCCGAGGCTTTCAAGGCTGGGAATACCGGCGTCCGCAATGAGATCGTAGCCATCCTAGTCGCCCTCCAAAGTGGAAAATATATCGATAATGCCAGGTATAAGCGCCTTAGCTTCATCGAAATATCCTTAAATAAACTATGCTAGTCACGAAGCACGGATATCGCCGCAAATATGTGGTCGGTGGTCGAGGAATATTCGATTCCGTGAAGAGTCTGCTCGTGCGAGTCGTCACTTCTGCCACCGTCAAGACCCTGGGGAAAAAGGCTGCCACCTTCGCCACCAATGCAGCATCAAAGGAGTGGAGAAGGGCGCCACCAAAGCCATGGATCATCTGGTGAGCAAGATCCCTTCCAAGCCCAAACCTCAGTCCAATCTTCCAACGAAAGCCGCTGCCATCCTATCGAAGCACGAGGGGAATATCCATAACCTCATCGCAGGCGCAGGCATCGCACGTGTGCATACCTATAGATAAATGGCCGAGATGATGAATCTCCGTGAAGACCTAGTCTTCGNTTCCATCAGCCCACCCGCCTGGACCACTCCAAGAGCTACGAGATGGCCCTGGTCAACCTGGAGACCTACTACTCCTTCCCCAGTATTCCACGAGAGAAATCGCGTCTTCTACTCCCCCGACGATGGCACGCGCTAGTTCTCCATCTCCCTGAAGGTCCGATCCTACGAAATCGATGGTATCAATGTCGAGATACAGAGGCGTATGCGTCAAATGGCCACGGCGCTAAGATCATAATCGGGGCCAACCGAGCGACTCTGAGAACCGTCTTCATACTGCGAGAGCACTACCAAGTAAATTTCGATGTCCCCAATAGCATTCGGTCCGTCCTGGGATTCAGCGATGAGTCCTATATCTACGATGCCAAGACCAATGGATATTTCGAGAGCGAGAGCATCGTGAATATTATCAATGTCAATAACATCCTGTTGAATAGCGATATCATAAGTGGAAGCTACGTCAACGGTTTGCAGCAGCCCGTCATCTAAAGCTTTTTTCCCCAACGTTTCCCCCGGAATGAAGATCGTCCAGAACCCCAAGAATCTGATCTATCTTCCGGTGACCGTGAATACCATCCACTCCATTGTGACGCATATCACCGATCAGGATGGTCTCTGTATCGATCTCCGCGGCGAGCACTTGACCATGCGCTTCCACCTTCGAGAGATATAGATAAACGACGTATTCCGAGTATGGTCTGAACCTGACCTCAAGCCAGAGTGATAAGCTCAAACTCGCAGCCAAGCGCAAGCCATGGCCCGTGAGCATCCGCCTCTAGCACGAGAATCTCTCTGGCCTTGATACATTGCTGCTCACGAATCGGCAGATCCAGAAGATCAATAAGCTCAAGCGTGCCGGCAAAGTAAGTATGATCTTGGAGATGAGCACCACTCAGCTGAAGCAAAAAGAGGGTGGCTTCCTCTCGATGCTCGCCGGCCTGGCGATGAGAGCCCTCCCCATGCTAGCAAAGACCATCTTTCCATCCTTAGGAGTGGGAGCCTTGAGCTGTCTAGGTGGCGTCGCCGTCAATAAGGCCTTGGGGTCTGCAATTTACCTCAAGAAGGGTGGCCAAGTCTGCTGCGTGAATCTTCACGGGAAGGGCTTATATCTCGTCCCAGCCCGACTGCCGGAGGTCGGCCAGGGTGATGGCTTATATCTGAAGCGCGATGGTAAGCTCTACGACGGCACCGGATTGATCCAAGGCCCCAATAGCGCCTTCAAGAGCGTCCCCCTCCTTGGCATGCTTCTCTAGAGCCCCTAGATAAATGACTGACAAAGTAGATGCCACACTCGAGGATTTCCTGGAGTCCGAGGTACAGAAATATGCCCGCATGCTTCGCGTCTATAAGCGACTGGATAAGGCGACCTCCATTGTCCTAGCTGCGACCTCCATCAGCAGTGTATTGCTTACCAGTGGCACCATGGGATCGGCTTTGACCGGGGTTGGTGCCGCGGTGTCCCTCCCCTTGGATCCCTTGCTTGCCTGAGTGCTACGACCACCCTAGTGCTCTCGCTGATCACCAAGCGACTCGCAAAGAAGAAGAAGCACTGCGATACTCTCCGCTTGGCCAGATCCTATCAGTCGCAGCTCCCGGGTGAAGATGGTGCCCCTGCCGTCTGCCTGAAGAATTATTACGATGGAAAGGATCGCTTGCGCCAGCCTTCGCTCCCTTTCCACGAAGATCTGGCCAAGCAGTCCCAAGGCTTTCGCTGATCCCAGCCCTCAGATATTTTTTCCGATGGGTTTCCCCATCAGAAAGGATTTCTCCCACGCCCCCACAAATCACCACTTCAAAGTCGAAGTAGTCATGTCCGCTCCTCTTTGACTTCTTCATCCCATAATTATCGATCTTGAGCAGATGCCACTTTTTCCACTGTATCCGCTGCATGTTCCGGACCATCCTGCTGCACGCCCAGACCTTGGCCTCTACCCCTTTCCTCTCAAACATCAGATTCATAACGTGCCCATACCGACATTTCGTCTCCTTGACCCCCACCACTTGGAATACTTCCAAAGGCAGGTCGCGCGCACCTCAGAAGCGGCTCGCGTCTGGCCTCCCTTTGAAAATTTGCCTTTCTTACCTCCTAGTAGCGCTCTTCCCGTCTGGGACCTAGCAATCGGATTTGCTGATTCGTCTTTTGAGAAGATTCGAAATTCATGATTTATTGGGTTTCCAAATTTTTAAATCTATTTTGGTGGGTCCTTACCTCCCAGCACTGTTCAGCATCCCCGACTCGCTCAAGACCCATTTGCATCCCGGGGCCCCAAATTTGGGGTCTTATGCAGGATTTCTGCATGGAAAATGGTCTTGTGGCAGAATTTTCATTCCTTAACTACAAACGTTTTCCAATTAAAATACTTACACTGCCAGTACTAAGTTAGTTTTATGGAGCTCCTGTGTGTTTTTATTTATTTCTTATCTTTGTAAGGTTGTCTTAATTTGTGTTGAATAAAAAAAATTGGCGTTTTTATTTTTTATTTTAGGATTTCCCCTTTCTCACTTTTTGCTTCGATGTTTGTTTGCTGATTTATATACTAGTAGTAAATTTTTAAACTCATTTTTATCTAGACCATATTGTTAGAATCCTAGTAATTAGATGACTATGTTTTATGTTATTTTTGTCCGTTAGGTATAGGCTTTCACAAGTCAATTGATTCTCAAGACCCCCAAGTCCAACCGCAGCTTCAAGTGGAAGGCAATCGTATCTCATATCTATGATTAGGATATAAAAGGGAGCGGGATGCTCTTCCTTCCATCAGACCCGACGGAGCTGACTGAGCGCTTAGATTTATGCGCCGAGGCTTTCAAGGCTGGGAATACCGGCGTCCGCAATGAGATCGTAGCCATCCTAGTCGCCCTCCAAAGTGGAAAATATATCGATAATGCCAGGTATAAGCGCCTTAGCTTCATCGAAATATCCTTAAATAAACTATGCTAGTCACGAAGCACGGATATCGCCGCAAATATGTGGTCGGTGGTCGAGGAATATTCGATTCCGTGAAGAGTCTGCTCGTGCGAGTCGTCACTTCTGCCACCGTCAAGACCCTGGGGAAAAAGGCTGCCACCTTCGCCACCAATGCAGCATCAAAGGAGTGGAGAAGGGCGCCACCAAAGCCATGGATCATCTGGTGAGCAAGATCCCTTCCAAGCCCAAACCTCAGTCCAATCTTCCAACGAAAGCCGCTGCCATCCTATCGAAGCACGAGGGGAATATCCATAACCTCATCGCAGGCGCAGGCATCGCACGTGTGCATACCTATAGATAAATGGCCGAGATGATGAATCTCCGTGAAGACCTAGTCTTCGACGAAAGCATCCAGAAGTACGAATTCAACGAATACCATCCCTCACCGGGACGCAGCTAAATAGCTTCGGCACCGAGATCCACCTCAGCATCGAGTAGCAGTATCTCTTCCTCCATCCCTCCCACAGCTACCTCTTGCTGGAAGGAAGGCTCCAGAAGACTGATGGGTCGGCATTTGCCTTATCTCCCTCATCAATCATGCAATGATGTACCTCTTCAATACATCAGCTACAAGCTTTCCGGGCAGACGATCGAGCATTTGAACGATTCCGGGGTCGCGACCACCATGCTGAGCCTTGTCGCGTATCCCTACGATTTCTCCAAGTCCCATGGCCTCAACCAGCTATGGGTCAAAGATATCCCCTCGAGGCCGCCGTCGCGAATAATGGCAATATGTACTGAACATTCTGTGAAAGTTTCATTGAATTTTACCAAGTGGTTTAGAAGGAGTTGTCGCCCCTATAAAGGACGGAGGAACGGACACAATGATCACTATATACCGCCCTCTAAAGCGGGGGTATAAAAATATAACAACCTTAAAGTAGTGGAACCCCTAAATTATACTATGGCCGAAAATCAGCTCGAAGCATTGAAATGCGGTCTAGCTTCTGCAATCCTTTGTTACAAGGCAGATGATAGGCAAAGCAAAATTACTGGTGCCTAGGCTAAACTATTGAGCTAGGCATAACTATTTTAGGCTAGGCATAATTATACTTTAGGCTAGACATAATTATACTTTAGGCTAGGCATTAATACTTTAGGCTAGGCATAAATACTTTTGGCTAGGCATAACTTTATTTTAGGCTAGGTATTACTTTATTTCAGGCTAGGCAAAACTTTGTATTTTTGATGCTAATACCGCACCATACATAACTATACCTTAGACTAGGCATAAATACTTTAGGCTAGACATAAATACTTTAGGCTAGGCATAAATACTTTAGGCTAGGCATAAATACTTTTGCCTAGAAATAAATACTTTAGGCTAGGCAAACTTTATTTTAGGCTAGGCATAAATATTTAAGGCTAAGCAGAACTTTTTATTTTTGACGCTAATACCGCGCCATACATTATTTTTCTTTAACAAGGAGTGCTTCGTTAAAAAGAAAACTTTTTGTCCTATTAGAATCGAAATAATTTATGGGAGCTTGAATGTATGGGTTAACCCTTTAATGCCGTTATTGTACCCCTCAGTTACGCTCAGAGTATTTAATACAAAGGGCTAACTCAGGGTAAAAATCAGTATTGCCAATTTTTTTTACCGCAGCTTACGTTCAGGATAAAATATATAGCATACAGGGCAAACCCATGGCAAAATCAATATATTAAAGCTTCAGTGAAACAACGGCAATTGAATATCGAAGGAACAAGGGAAGTGATGATCACAAAATTCGAAGTCCAAATGAATGATATTTTCCTTGTTTCATTTTTTGTAGTTTGATACCGGTGTTATATTATCATTTCATTTTCACTACGGGACTATGTTCCCCCATATTCATAAGCAATGAAGGGATATGGAATAAATGCACATACATCTGACGTCGTCATGCTAATTCCTTAAGGAATGCAACATTTCCTCAGGTGTTTTGCTTTTATCTGCAATAAAGAGATTTGGTGTTGTCGAAATAAAATAGCAAGCTACAAAAACTAAATTTAACATTTTTCTTTTCTGTGTTGTTCTCATGGTGTGTATCTGTTTCTTTGTTGTTTTATAACTGAAATCGATATGTCGAAATTGCATAGACCGAGCTGGTGTTTGTTACATGTAGGAAAGAAACTTTTTTTACGTTTCTCTGCCGTCTCACTCAGTTTGCTGCATGTGTTCGAATTGCAGACTAAATGTTATGCGGGAAAATCAACAACCATTCTGGAAAGATAATTTTTAAATAATATTTTACCTGTGTAAACCAACTCAGTATAGTTGTCTGGGCATTCTTTTCTTCCCCATCTTGTATAGACAACACCATTTGGAGCTAAAATTTAAAATGATTAAAATATAAATTGTGACCAAAGTCACAATGTAAAATGAAGTGTAAGTGGAGAGTTTGATTCTTTCTTTAAATTCACCTCCCAGGATCGAACCCGGAACCTCCAGCACTCCAGTCAGCCGCCTAACCGATTGAGCTTAATGATCGATCACTCAGTTCAGTCGATTTACTGCATACTACTTTGCAGGTAGGCTGTCCTGTCCCACAAGCGAAGAGGGAAAATTAACATCATCACAACTTCAAACAAGAGGCTCTCAAGAACCTGTATCGCTCACCTGGACCATGGCTGACATAGATTAAAGGCATTTCCAATAGGAAAAACGAAAAATAAAATAAAGCAGAATACTTTTTTTTCTAAAATTACAGTATTCTTGTTTGGTTTCCATGGCAACCGAAAGATCCACCATCCATTTCAACCCATAACAGAACACCATTCAAAAAAAATTTGGGCAGGGGTTCCCCTTATAATTAAAGTAATACATAGTATGCAGACCACTTTTCAAGCAAAAATTCAAAAATTTGGGCAAGGGTTCCCCTTAAAATCAATAGGGCCAATGTAAAAACTATGTTCCAGATGGTGGCCATCTTGGATGAGGTACGGACCTACCAGATACATTTTTTGGGTGAGACCACCTAAGGACCATTGTGGCTTAGATTGGTTCTAATTGGACTGGTAGTTTCTGAGAAGAAGATCTTTGAATGTCTTTCCCATAGGGTGCAATGTTAAAACTATGTTCCCCGCTGGCAGCCATCTTGGATGAGGTACAGATCTGCTGCATACCTTTTTTGGAAGGGACCATCTAAGGACCATTGTGACTAAGTTTGGTTATAATTGGACTGGTAGTTTCTGAGAAGAAGATCTTTGAATGT
>MJUU01008969.1:18342-29125 GCA_002080025.1 Modiolus philippinarum
GGATACCTTTTTTGGAAGGGACCATCTAAGGACCATTGTGACTAAGTTTGGTTATAATTGGACCGGTAGTTTCTGAGAAGAAAATCTTTGAATGTCTTTTCCATAGGGTCCAATGTTAAAACTATGTTCCCCGCTGGCGGCTATCTTCGATTAGGTACGGACCTGCCGGATACCTCTTTTGGAAGAGGCCATCTAAGGACCATTGTGACTAACTTTGGTTATAGTTGGACTGGTAGTTTCTGAGAAGAAGATCTTTGAATGTGTTTACCCATAGGGTCCAATGTTAAAACTATGTTCCCCGCTGGCGGCCATCTTGGATAAGGTACGGACATACCGGATACAATTTTTAAAGAGGACCACCCAAGGACTATTGTGACCAAGTTTGGTCCCAATTGGCCAAGTGGTTTCAGAGGAGAAGATCTTTGAATGAAAAGTTTACGACGGACGGACGGACGACGGACGGATGGACGACGGACGCCGGACGCCAAGTGATGGCAAAAGCTCACCCTGGCATAGCCAGGTGAGCTAAAAAGTGAGAATCAGATACTCTTAATCATGACCCTTTCCAAAGTAATTGACAATGATCTCCAAGTGAATGTACTTGAAAAAAAATTTGTTTTTATTATGATAGGCCATGCCAGCACGAAGAGGATTAAGTAAGTAAGTAAGTAATGATAACAATAATAATAATAATAATAATAATTTTTAAAGAGTGCTATTTATCCTGTTTAGATCAAGCTAATTTTTACCACAATGTCCTCAAAAAGGGTGCACTCCACTTGCAAATATGTCAGTTGGTACTCCGGCTTCCTCCACCACTGAAACTGACCGTCATGATATAGCTGTAATACTGCTGAAAGTTTGTAAATTCCATTCGAAGAAAGAAACCACAAGGTCCTCAGAAAACATAATTATAATACATATTAAAATTTATACAAAGAACAGTTATCACGACATATCAAATAATTTTAGAGGGGAAAAAAATTCTTTGGTTTGTACATTCGGTTAGATTCAAAAACTGATCTTACCTGTTTTCCACTTCTCTGGCAAAATATGTTAAGAAGTGGAAACACTGGCTTTTATACAAATGTCCGACATGACTTGATTTTTTCCAATTTGATCTGATTTAAAGGTAGGTCTAATAGAATTGTTAAGAATGGAATGCCATGATGTATACTTATGTATGAAAAAGAAAGGAAATGGGGTAAATGTCAAGGAGACAACATCCCATATCCAGGTTAAAACGACCCAAAACAAAGCATCTAGGGGTCACCGTACGGTCTTCAACACAGTGAGGAACCTCACACCATATAGCAAGCCCTAAATGGACATAAAAGGGTAAAAAAGTGGATAAATCAATGGAAACAAACCACATCAAATAACCCAAATATCAAGAAACTAAAATTTCATAAGAAGACACGGACAAGCCAATCACCAACATATTCCTGACTTGGGACAGGCGCAAAAATTGCGGCGGGGTTAAACTCGTTTTCTTGGATCCAAACCCTGCCTTCTTACATATGAAACTTCAATTGAAATACTTATAAATAGATTTGGTATAACAACGTCATAAATTATGAAAGAAGAACATGATATTGTGCAATGCCAAATACTGCCAATATGAAAAATTGTTTAAATCTAGTTATGGTGTAAAGCATTTAATAGATGATCAATATTTTTGCCAACAAAAACCAGAAGTAACGATTTAACAACAATGCTGTATTTATATCCTTTATGAATAAGTTTTTTTCAACGGATTAATAAGTTTTGAAGGACAATTTTTTGAATTTATGCGCTTTGTAAATGATATTGCCATAGAAGTTTGGATGTGAAATGCCCTGATGTATAAGAGCCCTGCATGTAGAACCAAATTTTCTTAATAAGTCAATGTATCTATAATAAAATTTAGAGAATGTTTTTATCAATTTATGATATCTAAACCCTTAATGCAGAAGTTTTTCAGTGAGACAAAGATTTCGGTCGTTGAAGTCCATACATGTACTCGTACATATCGAACAAGTTGTGAAATGTAGACACCATAAGAAGGGGCTGACGGAACATCGTCGTCGAGATTGGGAAAATTGACTATAGGGAAGGAGATATCATCCCTTTTATCATAAACCTTAGTGTTTAACTTTCCTTGATTTATTGATAAATCAAGATCAAGAAAAGGACTATAATCACTGCTGCTATTGGATTTATTTAAAGTAAGATCTGCAGGATAAATTTCATCTGTAAATTTAGAAAATTCAGGATTGTTTAAAGCCAAAATATCGTCCAAATATCTATATGTATTGTTAAATTTATCCACTAAATGCTGTTTATAAGGGTCTTTTTGAATTTTTGCCATGAATTGTGACTCGTAGCAATAAAGAAATAAATCTGCTATGAGAGGTGCACAGTTGGTACCCATAGGAATATCTATTTTTTGCCGATAGACTGTATCACCGAAACGAACAAAAATATTATCAAGAAGAAAATTTAATGCCTTTATCATATCCTGACAAGTCCAGTTGGTATATTTGTCATGTTTGTCGTCACTGAAAAACGATTTAAATGTATTGCAACAAATGTACGTACATCCTGATTTTTTGAAGGACCATTTGATCAAATACGAAAATTTCTCTTTAATGAGTGTATGCGGTAATGTAGTATATAGGTTAGAAAAATCATAGCTATCGACGGAGCTGTATGCTTCATTAACAGATCGAAGTCTTTCCAAAACTTCTACCGAATTTTTAACACTCCAAAAGTAGTTAATTCCACTGTATTCATAACATTTGTTGCTAAAATTGATGACGAGATTTTTTATGGTGGTAAGTGCACTGGTCAATAAAACAGAAATATGTGTAATTGAACATTTACTTGATGCCGAAATAAAACGAAATTTGAAAGGATTTTTATGAAGTTTAGGAAGCCAATACATAGTTTTATGTATACAGTTCTAACTATGTACTGGGTTCCTAAACTCCACAAAACGCCATATAAATCTAGATTCATTTTGTCATCTAGTCACTGTTCTACAACTAAAGTTTCTATTATACTCACTAATACTTTGACTGCTATTCAAAACCTGGTTATAAATTTCTGTAGCAAAGTATATGAAAACAGTGGTGTCAATCATTTTTGGAGTGTAAAAAATTCATTGGAAGTTCTCGATAAATTGAATGCTTATAATGCCCCTTTTGAATCCCTTGAAAGTTTTGATTTCTCTACCCTCTATACTACCTTACCACATAATCTTATAAAGGAAAAATTCAGACGTCTTATTCAATGGGCATTCAAAAAATCCGATTGTGAATATATATGTTCTAATTCCTTTAAAAAACATTTTAGTAATACAAAACAAAAGAATTCAACTAATTGGACTTGTTTTGATATGATTTCAGCACTTGAATTTTTACTTGACAATATATTCATTCGTTTCGGTAACTGTATTTATCGCCAGGTCATAGGAATTCCTATGGGTACCAATTGTGCACCACTTATAGCGGACCTCTTTTTGTACTGCTACGAATCTCAGTTTATGACCAACATTTGCAAAGACCCATCTAAACAGCATTTAATTGAAAAGTTTAACAACACTTTCCATATCTGGATGATATCTTAACTTTAAATAATGACGACTTCAATACGTATTATAAGGACATCTACCCTAAAGAACTTA
The DNA here is from genome assembly GCA_002080025.1 of Modiolus philippinarum. Taxonomy (NCBI): domain Eukaryota; kingdom Metazoa; phylum Mollusca; class Bivalvia; order Mytilida; family Modiolidae; genus Modiolus; species Modiolus philippinarum. Next base: position 22,010 of record MJUU01008969.1, read on the forward strand.
CTTTGAATAAAGCCAATTGTAATAATCATCATTGTCTGTTCTTAGACATCAACTTTGTTATAACGAATGGTAAATTAGATACTAAAATTTATGATAAAAGGGACGATTTTTCTTTTCCCATAGTTAATTATCCATTTCTGGATTGCGAAGTTCCATTAGCGCCATATGCATTATATGGTGTTTACATATCTCAACTTGTTCGATTTGCTCGAGTATGTAATAACGTTTGCGATTTTAATGAACGGAATCTTTTCATAACTGAAAAACTATTACATCAGGGTTTTCGTTATCACAAACTAGTTAAAACCTTTACTAAATTTTATCATCGATATAAAGACTTAGTTCACAAATACAATGCAACCTGTAAACATCTAATCAAGCTGGTATTTCACATCCCTTATTTTACGGTAATGTTTTATATAAGATTAAAAAATACTCAAACTCGCCTAACAAAATTATAAAACCTTTAAATCGTCTAATTCATAAGGGTTATAATTACGGTATTGTCGTCAAGTCATTACGTATGGCCTTCTTTGGTATTAACATTGATTTTTTGATAGGGTCTTTGCATTTTAACTAAACACATTCTAAATTTCTAAAATCTGTATTGCATGGACACGGGTTATGTATTCCGGTATATGCATGAAATCATTATCCTAAACTCCTCACAGGAAGGGATCTTGGTGGAAGCTGTATACTGAGGGTACATAACTTACTTTGTCAGTTGGTAATGGGTCTGGAGCTGGCATGTCAGTTAACTGCTAGTAGTCTCTTATGATTTCATGTTTATGTCCGTATATTTAGTTCTTTCAGTTTCATTTTTCACAATTGACTCAGTTCTGTTGCGAACTGAATTTTACGGTTGTTACGATTGTTTTTTGATTAATCACATTGGCTGTAGGGGGAAGGTTTGGGCCCAATAAAACTAGTTTAACCCCGCCGCAGTAGGTTTGCGCCTGTCCTAAGTCAGGAAATTTATTAAGCCTTTGTGTGTCTTGTCTTTTTTCTAGTTACTTTACTTTATGTCTATAGGAGTCTAGGGTAATGTTTATTTCGCTGAACTTGATTACTCTTTATTCAGGGGCCGACTCCGACCTACCGTTGGGTGTGGGGTTTTCTCACCGTTCATTGAAGATCTTATGGTGGCTTTGAGTTGTTATTAATCCCCTTTGGGTCGTTGTCTCTTTGACAGATTCCCCGTTTCCCTTTTTTTTTCTATTAGTTTACTTGTCTAGCAGAATGAAGTTCGAATGTGAAACAGACCTAATGATGACTTACTGATATGATGATAAATTGATAATACAGATCAACAAAATAGAAATGTTTTAATATTTATACTTAAGGCCCTTTCAAGTTAATTTGTAGATTCTCATCCACCTATAACATAAAATCTGGGATGGGTGGGAGGGTTTTATTTTATTTTTTTTTACTGATTTTCACTAAAGTTGATAGGAATTTAAAGAAAATTTCTTAATAATTGAAAATTAAAAAAATGATCTTAGAAAAAAGGGGGGATAAGAATCTATTAATTAATTTGATGTGGCCTTTTGGTGATGAATGTATTTCATACATGTCACAAAATACTTAAGACGAATGCTTCATATCTAACATGTCTAAATACCTGTGGTTGTAAACTGCTGAATTACCGAAGACTGTGACTGAATTTTTGCCTGTAATTGCGCTACGGTTGCTTTAAGACTCTGTATATCCCTTTGCATCTGAAGGTTGTTTGAATAATCAGGATCGGTTACCAAGATACGCTTCGACTCTTCGGCTACAGCCAGATATAATCCAAGCAATAACAAAACTGACACTATCGCCATTATCTTTTCAGGTTATACAAATAGGTACATGTATGACGGCATAATGATAGAATATCATGATAAGAAAGTGACGTGGCATAGATTGTGCTCACTACCAATAGTAGTAGAGAGCGAACTTTGAGACCACTTTTGACGAGGAGCCCCATAGTGCATTCGTTGTAAAATATTTTATGGGCACCTCGTCAATAAGTCAAAAAGTCCCTCCCAATCGGAGGGACTTTTTGACCCCCGAAGTAAATATTTTAAATTTATTTTAAATATTTTAAATATTTTCTTTGTAAATATTTTATGGCTGCTTCGATTTTTCCCTCATTTTATGCAAATGAGCTGTGTTTCTAGAAATAACCTCTTCCGTTACTTTAAATAGAATCCATTGACGAGATGTTGATTTAACTTACTGTGTCATTGACCTTATGGCCTGGTCCCATGGAACTCGACCTTCCTTTCTTCAGGATACTTTCCTAGATTTCGCCTTCTACTTCAGTCTCGCCTTCTACTTTGGTTTTGTCTGTTACTTTGGTATCACCTGTCCAAGGTGTTGCCGCTGGTATCTCTCTAGTTCTGTCCATAATATTGTCATTGTTGTTTAACCCAGCTTTGGTCTCGCCCTTACCCAACACTAACATGCTGTCTCTTTTACCCAGTGACCTAACCCTAACCTTTAAACCTTACACTTATCCTAGTACTATTCCTGACTTTTCTGTTGTTAGATCAGTACTGTTGTTTTGTTCACGACTAACCCTAACCATTTATTGCAGTTTTTTTTATACCACCATAGTTCCTTTCAGTATTTAAGTTCTATTCTCACATTTTCAAAATTATTGGAGTTATTCCCCTTTGATCCAATCCTAACGTAAGTTGCTAGGACAACTCTGTTTTTATGATTTTAATTATAATTTTTATTTATCATTTTAATTATAATAATTTTATTAATACTATTGTTATATTTAATTGTTTTTTTTTAATTTTTTTCTTCTTGTTGATTATTTTTCATTTTTATTATTTTGATTTATTATCTCATTTTATTTCTTTTATTATTTTTTTGAATTATTAGTTTCATTTTCTTTATTTAATTTATTTATTTTCTTATTTATTTATTTATTTCATCTATTATTATCATTATTATTTTATTTTTGTTGATTATTTTTGCATTATTGTTATTTTATTTTTGTTGATTATTTTTGCATTATTATTATCTTATATTTAATCTTTATTATTTTAGTATTAATTATCATTTTTATTATTTTATTTTTATTTAATTATTACTATTATTAAATTTGTTTTTATTTCATTTCTAATTTATTGTTAATTTTTTTTTTTGGTTTTATTATTATTTCTTATTTATTTATCATTTTTTATTATCCTTTTATCTATTTATATTTTTCATTTTATACCATTTATGATTATTTTTTATTTTTTTTATCTTAATTATTATAATATTATTATTCATTAATTTTATTTACTCACTTTTTATTATTTTATATAATTTAATACATTTATATTTTTAGTTAATAATTTATTGTTTTTTTTTAATTTTTATTACAAAATATTTTCTTATTTCACTTTTTTAATGTTATTATTTCATTTTACTATTTATTTTTACTATTTTATTATTTATCATTATTATTTTATTTTTGGTTGATTATTTTTTCATTATTATTATTTTGATTTATTATAGATATATTTTTTTCATTTATTATTATTTTATTATTAATTATCATTTTCATTATTTCATTATATATTTTATTTATATTCTTAATCAATTTTTTACTTTTTATTTATTTTATTTAATATTTTATTGTTTTTCGAACTTTAAGAGTTGCTTTAATTTTTTATTCATTTATTTTTATTTGGCATATTATTAAAAGTCCAAACACATGTATCTGACCTGAACTACTTTTTGGTGTTTACACAGTGTCTAAACCTTTTACCTTAACTTTTTCATTGATATATTTAATTAGATCTATTTAATTGTTATTATATGCGAGAGCTTACTTAGGTCACTCTGCATTTATCCAGGCTTGTGACTGGCTATCCCGAAGGATAGGCTGCATTTACTTTTTTTCTTCTTTCTTCTTCTTTTGTTTTTTTTTCTTATTTAAGTCTTATTTTTTCTTTTGTTTTCCCTTTTTATTGATGTTCAATGCGGGTTTGGTGTGGTGTCGAGTTTCTTTGCAGAATTATCCTATTGTATTTTTTGCGGTCCTTTGTCACCTGTTTGTTCAATTTTGCCAGTTCGGTGCACGCTTCAGAAATTTTTCTTTTTTTTTTTGGTAATTTCAGTGCGTTACTTAACTTCTTGACATTTGTAACACTTCTTCGATTCTTCCCGTCTTTTCTTATGCATGCATGGTGTTGGTCTGGATAAAAGGGATTTTAGGACGATATGCAGGTTTTAATTCTTCCAATCTTTCCTCAGGTTTAAGATCCGGGTTTTGATAGGTTGTTTAGGAAGAATTTTCCGATAACCAGGTTTCGGTTCTTCCTTTTCTTCTACAAATTTCTTCATCCAGTTGGAGTGGCGACATAGATACACGCATGGCGTCCGTTCGAGAGTTGGAATTCAACTGACATGATTTGTCGTTGCATGTTATTTTATACATCCTCTCAAAACAGATAATGAAACGTCAATTTAAACCATATATATAACAAAATGTTTACCGACATTGATATGAACTTTAAAGACAAATTCAGAAACGTGAAATGTCATATGAATGAATACAAAATATGGAATCACTATAGTATGAAGGATAACAAGTAGAAGACGAAATAAACATCAGTTGATAGTATGAAAACAAATTGATATTGAAGACAATATAAACTACAAATATAAACATAAAGATCAACTTGAAGTGATACAAAGTATGAAAATAAATTGATATTGAAGACAATTTAAACAATACATACAAGCATTAATAATAAACAATCAACATAAAGTGATACAATATATGGAAACTTATCAATATGAACACAAACACAACAAAGTATGAAACACAAATATAACAAAACATCAAAACATAACGCGAAATCTCCAATGAATTGACACAAATTATGACGACATATTGTCATTGAAATGAATGTTTCCACAAAAACAAATGATGAAACTTAAAATACAACGGCAGTAGAATACCGAAGGAACAAGGGAAGCGATGACTACAAAAATTGAAGTCCAAAGACATGTCAGAGACGGTAACAGATAAAAACAAAGACAAAACAAGGACGTGAGACAGCTACAACGCAGGGAAATAAAAAGATAACATTAAGAACTATAAGGCACTCATAGTGTGAACTCCAATGAAAACCGGGAGTGACATCAGGTGCTCCGGAAGGGTAAGCAAGTCCTGCTCCGCTAGCGGCATCCGTCACACACGTATATATTTTGTTGTATTTCTGTCACTGTATAGCACCATTTTACGTTTCATAGTATGTCAATAGGTATCACCTTTTATGTCACTTGATGTCGATGTTATAACGTGTGGTATTGTGTTTTCATGTCAAAGTTCATATAATAAGCGGTATGTTGTCATGTTTTATTGTATTTTGTGCTCAAATGTCACGTGTTACAATGTGTTTACTTATATAAGTTCATTTCAATGACGTTATGTTGTCATGTTTTGTTGTTATTCTGTTCATGCTTAACGTTATGTGTTGACATTCCTGTCAATGTTCAAATGTTTGTGTCACTTAAGGGTAATGATTTAACGTTTCTGTTTGTATTTGGTATTCACATATATATGTTGTAACATTTAATGTTGATCTTTTACTATTAATGTTTGAATATATTGTTCGAATTGTCTGTAATATCAATTAGTTTTCATACTTTGTGTCACTTAATGTTTTTGTCGTCATCCGCTTGTTGTTAACATTCATATCAAAGTTTATATGTTTGTATGTTTTGTGTCGTTGAATGTTGATGTTTCAACATTTCTGTTTGTATTTGTTGTTCAATTAACATTAATATTGATACGTTCACATAGTTTGTGTCAGTTCATAGTACGATGTACGTTATGTTTACGTTTTTAGTGATTAAAGTCACATTAGTTTTCATAATGTATTCAGTATCAATTTGTTTTCATATAATCACTTGATGTTTTGTCTTCCACTTATTGTTAACATTCATATTAAAGTTTATATGTTCATATGTTATGTGTTCATTCATAGTCATGGATGACCTTATGTTTGTGTTTTAGCGTTCAAGTTCTTATGAATATCCTTCAATTTTGATGTTTTGTGTCACCTGATGTTGATTTATTACGTTTAGTGTTGTGTTTTGATGTGACAGTTCATATCAATGTCATTTTGTTTTGTTGTGATTGTGTGCATAGTTTACATTTCATATTGTGTTTTCATGTAACAGTTCATATCAATGTCATTAAGTTGTCATGTATTGTTGCCTTTGTTTTCATATTTTGTTGTATCTGTGGTCACATTTAACGTTCCATGTTATAAGAAAAAGAAAGGAAATGGGGTAAATGTCAAGGAGACAACATCCCATATACAGGTTAAAACGACCCAAAACAAAGCATCTAGGGGTCACCGTACGGTCTTCAACACAGTGAGGAACCTCACACCATATAGCAAGCCCTAAATGGCCCCAAAAAGGTAAAAAAGTGAATAAATCAATGGAAACAAACCACATCCAATAACCCAAATATCAAGAAACTAAAATTTCATAAGAAGACACGGACAAGCCAGTCACCAAAATATTCCTGACTTGGGACAGGCATATGTTTTCATGTCAAATTCACATTTTGTTGCCATGTTTTGTTTTATTTCTGTTCAATTTCATGTTTCAGTTTATATTTTTATGTAAAATTAACAATAATATTGATTTGTTTTCATAGTTTGTGTCACTTCATGTTGATCTTTTTAACAATTATGCTTGTATTTTTGTTCATTTGGTCGTCAGCATCTATTTATGTTCATAGTTAATGTCAGTTCATAGTCATAGCTGACGTTATGCTTCTGATTTGATGTTAACATTCGTGCTAATGTTCATATGTTTATGTTTGATTGAGGTCATCCAAACCCACTCGGGAAACATGTTCATCAATTGAATTCAAATTAAAGATCTGTTTGATTTGAATAACTATTGCTAAATAGGATTAATTCTGTTTTAATTTGCAGTTTATTATTGTTTTTGTTAAGTTTTATTATTCCGATGTTTCACCCCTTATATTTTTAATTCGTGGTAGGGATCATCAGCGGTCACCACGTTTAATGGATTTGGTTATTTTGGACCGATTTGTTTGATTGAGGTCATCCAAACCCACTCGGGAAACATGTTCATCAA
>MJUU01008971.1:6671-22937 GCA_002080025.1 Modiolus philippinarum
GGTTTTTTGAATGAATTTGTGATTTATGTAAGAAGGAAGAAATAGGTGATGATTTTCACCATTTGTTAAACTGTCACTGACTTTTTTCCGCTCTGAACTTTTATACATACCAGTTCAAATACTAGTATATAATTACAGAAAAATCGTTAGTTTTTCTGAGATAACGAATAGCAAAAAAAAAAAATATGAACTTATTGGATTGGCAAAATTTTGTAAAATGATTGTTATATCTCTACTTTAATAACTAGTAATTTGCAATATTCTACATCCATCTGCATATCCTAATTCTTATATGTATATGTTACATATATGTTCTTGTTTGGAAATGTATAAATTTCATAATTCAGACATTTTATAGAATGACTAGAATATTTAGGAAATTTGTATGATGCCTAGCCGTTTTAGGCATTTTATGAAATGACTAAATTTCCTAGGCAATTTATAAAATGTCTGAAAAAATCATCAGGCTTTTCACAAAATGCCTGAAAATAAATTTGACTTTCCAAAATATTGATCGTAATCAATAATTTTTTATAAATAATTTGAAGACAAATTTGAAGGAAAGAGATGACTTGAAATACATCTTCATCATTGTTCTTTGTTTTTTGTTTGTTTGTTTGTTTGTTTGTTTTTTTTTGTTTTGTCTTGACGTCAAGTTTCAAATTTCTGGAACATTTGACACATCTTTAATAGTGTTATGAATGCATTAATTTAATGCAAGGTTTATCCAATTAAACATGTCTGAGCAGAAGCACTTTAATCATATTTTTAATACCCACCCCACATGAAGAGGAATGGCAGATGCGAGTTGTTCAGAACAAAACTCCTTGGATCTTTGAAATGTTGCAAATTCTTCATTTTCAATTCATTAGTTGTGAAAAAAAATTGCAAATAATTTTCAGACTTGGAAATAAGGTTGTGTAACTCAAAACTGAGGACAAGCTCAATTTCGGGTTCAGAGGTCCAGGTACTTCCAAGTGCTTCTGGAGCTAGCCTCCTGGGAACTTTGGAATATTTCCAAACTTAGGAATTCTGACATAACAAAATTACAGGTCTTCAAAAATGTTATGTAAGCAGCATTATTATTAAACCCTGTCCAAGTTTTTTTTTCTGAGAAGTTTGTAGTTAGGTCCCTTGCAAATATTGAAAAAAAATAATTAAGACATATATAACAAAAGAATTTAAAAAAAGTGTAATAGGGTCTGTAAGTCTCGTCATGTGACCCACGAGAATCCACGATAAACAGGCAATTTAAAAACGTTTCCCGCCAGAACATGACGTCTGAGGATTATAACGTTCAAATTTTTGTTTGAAACGTCATATATCTTTGTTCAAAATGTGACTTCCGGGTACAATGTTTGGTCCCGGAAGTTCCAAAATTGTACGAGACTTACAGGCCCTACATACCATTATGTCCAAGGGGGTAACAAACCATTCTGATATCCTATGTGATGTTGGATGAAATGCCGTTGAAAAATCGCCATCTATTATTTTCTCCTATGACATGCTTCAATATTTTACTGACACAACATTCATACAGTGGTATATTTCCAAGTTTGAAATTTGTATCTTTGAGTTTGCAGAGCAGTATAGTATTTAACAAAAACGTATGTAAGTACAGGCAGACGGACAAACTGCATAATATGAATCTCCTTGTTGGGGTATGGTGTTGAATAATAATTAAAACAATTGTATATCTATTATTGTAATAGTAGTCTTGATTAGTCTCCATTTCACCAGGTTTCTTGGTATTTATTTGCTTTTTCTTTATTACACTTTCTGTGTTGTTATTTAAACAAATAACTGGGAAATTTTTGTTTTTCTGTACTTATGATTTCTACTTATATCATGGACAAGCGACAACTAAGATCATTATCTTGCTTGGATGTTTGGAATTGTAAAAAAAACAAGGTAAGTTTGTGAAACACTACATATGCCCCCAGATTCTACAGAAAAATATATGAAAATACACATTTTAACCCCTTTTCGACCTCTGTGACCTTGACCTAAAACCTAAGTTTTTGTCTCGCCCGCGACGAAAGTCGCGGAAAGCGAGACATATGCGTACAAAGTATGACGGCGGCGGCGTCGACGGCGTAAACTTTCATGTTAAGTTTTTGTGATTAGGTCACTTTCTCAGTAACTATAAGTGGTAGGTCAATGNAAGTTGGTCTTGGGTAGTACATGACAGTATGTCATATGGCTTTTGTCCTTGACCTCAATTTTATGGTCTAGTGAGCATGTTAAGTTTTTGTGATTAGGTCATTTTCTCAGTACAACTATAAGTGGTAGGTGAATGATATTTGGTATATAGATTGGTTTTTAGTAGTACATGGGAGTCTGCTATATGGCTTTGGTCTGTGACCTCAATTTCACGGTCCAATGAACATGTTAAGTTTTTTGTGCTTAGTTTAGTTTTTCAGTAACTATAAGTGGTGGGTTAATGATATATGGTATGTAGGTTGGTCTTAGGTAGTTCATTACAGTCTGTCATATGACTTTTGTCCTTGACCTCAATTTCATGGTCTAGTGAGCATGTTAAGTTTTTGTGATAAGGTCATTTTCTCAGTAACTATATGTGGTAGGTCAATGATATTTGGTTTATATGTTGGTCTTGCATAGTACATGACAGTCTGCTGTATGGCTTTTGTCTGTGACCTCAATTTCATGGTCAAGTGATCATGTTAAGTTTCCTAGTACACAATGTATCTATTAATGTAAGTTCAATAATATTTGGCATGTGGGTTTGTCTTAGATGGAAGATGACAGCCTGCTATTTGGCTTCAGCCCTTGACCTCATTTTCATGGTCTAGTGAACATGTTTGGTTTTTCAGTATCTATCAGTGGTAGGTCATTAATATTTGGAATTTTGGTTTTGGGTGATATGTGACAGTCTGCTATATTGCTTTTGTCAGTTAATCTAATTTCACAGTCCAGTGAACATGTTAAGTTTTCTGATTTAGGCAGTTTGAGTTTTCACATCAATTTTGCGATCAACAGGGACGGGCGAGACATCAATTTGGGTCCACACTTGTTTTTACATATTTATGTTTTTCTTGACTAGACCTATACACTTAGTAAGTATTAAAAGTCTGTCTTACATCGATCTAAAGTTGTTTATTGCCATATAAAACAACCAATTCAACCCCTTTGCTGACCCGAAAGCCGATTCTATCTGGAACATTACAATATCTAAATTTGTGTATTTTGTTGAAAACTAAGGAGTATCCCCCTCGTGCAAAACTCTGTCCTTAGCTGATTTTGGCTTTATATTTAGATCACATTGATTATTTGTTCTCTATCAGTTTTAAACATCTTTGAGTTTGTTCCAAACGTTTAGATTTTATCTGCACTGAAGAGACATAAGTTGTTGAAATGCACATCTGTAGAAAGTAAAATCACAGTAACTTCGGTATTTACTTATTCTTTATTATGAAACATATGAAGCCCCTTTGGGCCTCTTATTCATTATCCCCGCACTTTCGAATGAAAGTTCGGGGATATTGTCGTTGGACTCGTCCGTCCGTCCGTCCGTCTGTCTGTCTGTCCGTCCGTCCGTCCGTCCGTCCGTCCGTCACACATCCTTGCGACGCGAACTCCTCCTACATTTTTGGATTTAGGCTTTTAATTTTGATATTTGACCGGACCTCTTTTTTTTTATATTTATGTCCCTCTTGACTAGACCTATAAATTTGCCAAGTATGAAAAGTATATCTTACATAATTCAAAAGTTAAAGCCAAGGTTAAAGTTTCGGACAAACAGACAGACAGGACAAAAACAATATGCCCCCGATCCTCGATCTTGGGGCAAAAAGCACTAGAATGGCATCAAAAGTAGTGTTATTGGGGTTTTTGTTGGAAATTCAGATACTTAGAAGTTGTCTGAAGAGTTTAGTCAATGTCTAAAAATCTAGCGAATTTTGTAAAACGACTGCTAATTTTTAGGCATTATATAAAATGACCAAACAGTTTAGGCATTTTATAAAATGACTGAAATTCAAGTCATTTTACAAAATGCCTAATTTCAGAAAATGCCTGTAACATATATGTTTGTTCCATATTTTACATGTGTAATATTGTACCATTATGCCTCACGTGGGACCTTTAAATTTGTATAAAAAAACTCAGTAAACATATCGGCCACTGTTGAACCAGTTTGATGTTTTCTGAAACCAATGGGCTCAACTAATCGTAATAGTCTTTGGATGGTCCCTTCAAATATTGTCCAACATGCAGTCCTCCGCTTATTGAAGATGGCCGCCAGAAGGGACATAGCTTAACCATTGGACCTTACGGGTACACTTTCAAACACAAATCTTTTTCTTAGAAAACACTGGGATAATAAGAATCTTACTTTGTTACAATCGTCTATTGGGTGGTCCACTCCAAAGGTAAGCGGAAACAAAATGAAATGTCAAATCTGAATTAAGGAAAAGAAACATTTTATATTATTGTACACCGACATTTGTTGTCGAACTGTTTTAATGAGGCTGTATGAACCATGAACCAAGTTTGACCTTTGTATTTCTTGACAGTAAAAATTAATTCCATGAAAAAGCTGAACATTTTTAGTTTTGATGTCAAAATATTCAGTTAAATAGATTTCTCAGTTTAAAGTGGAAACAATCTATGTTTTATTTACGGTAGATACATTAAAAAATCAAATTTTCTAGTACACATAAGTTTATGTATCCATTTTGAGCATATTATCCGATCATATTACATCAAATGTAATTCAAACACTTGTCTTATTCAATGGAACTGTGAAATTTTACGCAACGAAATGTTCATGTTCTTTAAAGAGTCATAACAGAAATCTCCTTTAAATCAGAATCAAGAATCAAGAGCTTATTTTTACAAAATCTACAAACATGGTTCAACATCTTACAATTATATATAAAAACTGTCAAAAATTTAAGAATTGAAAATGGCCGTGTTTCCAAAAAAAAAAAATAATAATAATAATAAATAAATAATGAAAAATAAAAAATAAAATCACTACCCGAGTTAAAATTCCCTATATTGCACAAGATTAGAATCGACCTTTAAAACTCTTTGCATGTTTCTTTTCATACATGTATCAATGATGCATTTCATCCCCAACGATAGTAGCATATATCACTATAACAAAATTCTACAGCATAAAACGAAGAACTTTCATAAACAAAATATATCAAACTCTAGAATTAAGAAATAGATTATTGCAAGCGGGCTCTATGCGAATTAGAACATGGGCAGACCTTATATTTGTCAATATTTTATAATTCGCATAGAGCCCAACTACAATAATCTATTTCAATTCTAATATATTTAACAAGCGTTTTTAACATTTGAAGCGGCTCTTAGGGTGCAATATTGGGTTAGACACTAGAATTATTTATATGACTGTTTAAAGTAAAGAGTGTTGCTATACTCTTTACGGACTTTTGTTGTCACTTTTATTTAATTATATTATATTTGAAGCAAAAAAAAAGACAAGAAAATGAATAAAACTCATAGTTATAATTTAATAAACGTTGAAAATTAAAAATTTATATCTAAATTGCAGAGCATGATATGCAACATAGATAAGATTGTACTGTTATTGCGATTCTAATGCAACAAATCAATTTCATGTTATATTTTAACTCGTAAATTTGTAACAATATTAGGAACCAGACTTAACAAGGAACCTACTTTGTCCCAGGTGTGTAGATGGTGGAATTGACGGTCAGTTTTGACCAATCAAAACCTTCGTTATATAAATGTTGCATTAGAATTCATAACAACAACACATTCGTTGCTAGGTAACGGCTATGTCAATTTCAGTTCCGAGTCTTAAATTCAGTAACTGTTGTAAATTTCTATTATTGTCATTATTTGATGCAGCTTTCCAGCGATTCGTTATTTTAAACTTTATTTACACATGAATATTGAGTGAATAAAATGTGAAATTGTACATTACGAATGTGCTTTTGTAAAAAAATATACGCATGTGCTAAAAATATTGTTGGAATTAGAACATAGCTTTGTTTCCAAAATCAAAGAAGAGAGTCATATAAGAATAAGATATTTTTGAAATATATATATAACAATATTTATATAAACAACTATTTGAAGCTTCATCTTTGATAGTGAATTTTCGTCATTTTCTATTTTTCAATTGTACACTTTTTCGTGGAACGACTTTGCACATCTTTTATTGTTACAGGGACATTCCGGTCACTTTTTAGCACATCTTGTTTGGTTAGTTCAATATATTACAATGTAGCACCATCTACGGCTTAACTCATTCCTGTATAAAATGTCACTACATGGAAACTCAAGACAACTAGTTGGGGAAATTTAAGTTAAATATAGAATATATAATAATATTCAGAAAACACAGGAAAATATATGGGGCTTTGGGATCAGTTGTCATCCTGTACGGGAGTTGCACACTACAAGCGGAGACAAAGCGTTTTAGGTAATTCCTTTCCAGAAACATAAATTGCAAATGTTTTGTGTCTTTACTGTAACAAATGACTGTATAAAATCAGCAAACGGCAATAAATTAGACCCAAAAATAAAATATAGGACATATCAATCTGCAATAAGCAGTGAAAGTTGAGTTATGAGCTACACCGCAGACTGTTATCAAGAATACGGTAACAGCCGCTCTCTCCGTTATACTTTTCACCCCGATGTAGCGGCTCGCTTTTCGGGACTTCCGTTGCAGGCGAGACAAAAAACTGGTTCCTTATAACAAGAGATAGCAGGAGGCATCAGAGGTCAAATAGTGCATGTTTTTGTTGTGTTTAAAATTTATTTAACGTCTGAATCTGTAGTTCATACAACACTTAGAAAGTCACAAACATCAAAACCCATCTATCTGTGAAAGATTATGAAAACAATCCTATTCTATTTTTTTTTTGTTTCGAAAAACCCTTTGAACCCCAAATCAGAGGGTAATATCCCCATATTGGAACCATAAGATTTCTTGGTTTTTCAACCACAGTTGCACCGAAAAACACTCATATTCTGAATAAGCTCTGAAAGATTTTTGAATGTATTTTTTATGAATTTTTTGTTAACCAAGTAGTATTTTAACCACTGGTGGCCGTAAAAACACAAAACTTTGAAAAGTTCCCCCAAGGGGCGATCTCTTTCAAATTTTGTTAAAATTCTTATTGTGGTTTCACAGGAAAAGACCCATAGGGTCCAATGTTAAACAAAGTTACCTGCTGACAGCAAACTTGGATAAATTACATACCTGAAAAACTTTTTTCTAGGGGACCATCCACTTTTAGGACTATTGTGGCCAAGTTTGATCCACTTAGATCAGCAGTTTTAGGGGAGAAGATCTCTGAATATGTTTTGCCATAGGGTATACTATGTTAAACTACGTCTTGCTGGATAAGCTTGGATCTTGGATAAGCTGCGAATCTGAAAGTAAAATTTTTACAGAGGATTCAAATTGTGGCCAAGTTTGGTTTAAATTGGCCTTTAAGTTTCAGGAGAATACATTAGAATAAAACGTTTCTGCCGGAAGGACAGACAACAGACGCAAAGTGATTAGCAATTTTGGACAAACACCAGCTTATCATTTACTCTAGCTGTCCATAGCGCATTTTGGCTTTTCTGTTTAGATCCTATTGGTTATTTGCTCTCTATCAGCTTCTACACATATTTCGGCATTTAATCTGCACTGAAGAGACATAAGTTGCCGAAATGCGCATATAAAGAAAATAAATCAACAGTATCTTCGGTATTTTGTTATTTATTACCACTGGGTCGATGCCTCTGCTTGTGGACTGTTAAACCCCGAGGGTATTCACCAACCCAGTAGCCAGTACTTCGGTCCTGGCCCGAAAACCGATTTTATTTGGAAACTTGCAAAATCTAAATTAAACCAAACTGTGTTCAAAACTAAGTAGTATCTACCTCTCGCATAGCTCTGCCCTTAGCTTATTTTGGCTTTACTGTTTAGATCCTATTGGTTATTTGTTCTCTATCAAGCTTTTACACATATTTCGGTATATATGGTTTTCCAAATGTTTTGATTTGATCTGCAATGATCGAAGAGACATGTTGTCGAAATGTGCATATGCAGAAACTAAATTTACTTTTGTTAATTATTCATGGCATATAACAATGTAAAACAACACCACAATCATTATAAAACCTACAGAGGAAAAAAAGCCCCTAGCTAAGTTGTGAATCCGTTTCAAAAGTTTTATAGCAATTTACCTTCAACCTCTGTATACAGTAGTGTAGTATAGTGTAGTTATAATCCTTTGCTTTAGCCTCCATAGTCAATAACATAGGATCTGCTATAAATTTTCAAACCGGTAATGCACATAAAAATGTTCATTAAGGGAGCGGCCGTTTAACCTGAAAGGGGGGTATCAAGCAGAAAACACATGTCAATTACATTTAATTAACCTGGATGCTGACCTTTTATCACAAATGCATCCAAATGCAAGGTTAGGGACCGACCATTTAACTTGAAAAGGGGGGAGGGCTATGGTTTTTTCTACAAAATATTTTTGAGCCGATTTTATGTGAAAAAAATATTTTGGCTGCCAAAATGATGAAAAAAAAAATTCTGAAGGAGGCTTTCTGCCCCAAAAAATAATATTAATTTTGAAAAAAAAATATTTTGTTGATACACGTGAAAAAAATTTTCTGTCCAGAAAAAAACATACCCCCCCCTTTCAGGTGAAATGGTCGGTCCCCTAGATGATCTTACCCGGTAAAATGGTTGAGGTCTTAACTTGTTCGTTCAAGTGGAAAAAAATAGGTCAAAGTGACCTAATTTTGCGAAGATGATAACCTACTATCAAAGATGCATGCATATGTAAGGTTAAATGGTTCTTCCATGTGTAGTAATCGAGATCTGAACTCCGACATAAACTTGAATTTAAGTAACCCATGCAGAAAATTAAGTCAAAGTGACCTATTTCTGTGTGGATGCTGACCTACCATCAGAGATGCATGGATGTGCAAAAAAAGTTGATCCTACCATTTAAAGTGACCGAGGATCTGAAGTCGGACATAAACTTGAATGCAAGTCAGTCAAGCGGAAAATGTAGGTCAAAGTGACCTAATTTTGCCTGGATACTGACCTACCACCAGGGATGCATTCATGTGCAAGTTATATGATCCTACCATGTACAATTACTAAGATCTGAACTCGGACACAAACTTAAATGCAAGTCACTCAAGCAGAAAATATAAGTCGAAGTGACCTAATTTTGCCTGGATGATGACCTACCATCAGAGATACATGCAAATGAATAGTTAATTAATTTTACTATGTATAGTTACCCAGATATGAACTCGAAATTTAAGTGTAAGCCATTCTAGCGGAAATAATAGTTCAGAGAGACCTAATTTTCTTGGAGGCTTTGAGTAAATCCAGGATGTATCTGCATGCAAAGTTTGATGACCTTGCCCTTCAGTTACTTATACACCTAAATGTGGACGCGGATGCCGGGGGTACTCCAATAGGCCCCCAAGTTTCGTTGAGACGAACTAAAACACTATCTTTGAAGAGGACCACAATATTGTGACTTAATTAAGTTAAAATTGTTCAATTGTTTCATTTGAAAAGATCTTTAAATGCTTTCCCATCGAGTCCAATGTTAAATTATGTTCCCTGCAGGCAGCCATCTTGGATATGGCACAGACTTGCCAGACATAATTTTCAAGGAGAGCCAGCGAATGACAATTGTAACCAAGTTTGATTCCAATTGGCCAAGTAGTTCCAGGAGAGATGATCTTTGAATGCATCTTGCCATATTGCAATGTTAAACTAAGTTCCCCACTAGCAGCCATCTTGGATGAGAGGCAGACTTATTGGACCCATTTTTAATGAAGACAACCCAAGGCCAATTGTGACAAACTGTACTTTCAAAAGTAGTTTCAGAGAAGGTCTTTGAATGTGTTTTCCAAAAAGGTTTTTAATTTTAAACTAAGTTCCCCACTGGTGGCCATATTGGATAATGTACAGACTTGCTGCGCTCTTTCTTAAAAGGGACCTCCTATGGACTATTGGTTAAAATAGGCTCTGTGGCTTCAGATGAGAAGATCTTTTTATTCTTTCCTGTATGGTCCAATATTAAACTATTTTCTCCGCTGGTGGGCATCTTGTACTTGATGCAGACATGCCAGACACAGACAAATTTTTCAAAGGGGAACAACTTAGGATAGTTGTAAGCAAGTATGGTTCCAATTGGCCAGGTAGTTTCAGAATATGTTTTCCAAAGGGTCAAATAAACTAAGTTGACTACTGGCAGCCATCTTGGATGAGGTGTGGGCAAGCCAAGACAACTTCCATCACGATGATAAAATGAAGTCTTTGATATGTTGAACATTTCTGTATTTAAAACTTTACCTCCATCTCAAATCATTTTTGAAATAAAACGCAAAATGTATAAAATTACGAAAACTTGAGCAATAAAGGGCAATAACTCCTATATGGGTATACAGATCTTCTACGAAATTTGCAGGTGGGTAGAACTTGGTATGCTGAACATTTTTGCAATTTAATGTTGACCTCAGTCTAATAAAGATTTTTTTTGGATATAAACAAAATATATTAAAATCTGAAAAATTTTACGGAAAAGGGCAAAAACTCCAAAACAGGTTATCAAATTTTCTTCACATTTGATCAGTGTGTAGATCATGTCATGCTGATCACTTTTGTCATATTTCCTTGTTGAGTTATTAGCAACAAAAAGCACCCCTATGTGCAATTTCAGTAACAGCAGCCATGTTGTTTGGTTCTCGGATTAATCAAACACAATTTTGAATCTAGATATCCTGATAATGATTCAAGTCAAGTTTGGTTAAAATTGGCTACTTGGTTTCAGAGAAGAAACTTTACTATGGACGGACGAAAGACGCAAAGTGATAGCAAAAGCTCACATGGTTTTTAAGGCCAGGTGAGCTAACTAGAGGCTCACATGAGCCTGTATTGCTCACCTAGTTTTATTCATTGTCACCAAAAGACCATCCATTATTACTATAAATCAGTACACCAGATTTTAGTTTCAATCTTGGATTAAATCTAGGTACAACAAGAGCTGTCGCAGAATAGCAGCCAAATATACCCCACGCTCATTGAACCCTGGATCCATATGGTAGGTGCAAATTTAAGTTGGTGTGGACACAATACAGGTGTGGACACAGTACAAGTGTGGACACTATAAAAGTATGGACATAATGATATAATATTCAAGAAAGAGTTTTTCACAAGGGTTCCAATGAAAATACTCTGTCTAAATCAGACAAATATGAAATTCACCTTTTTTTAGCCTATTTGACATTTTACACAAAAATCATAAGCATTAGAGAAATTTCATTACAACACTTTATAAACAACTTTTCAAGGGGATTACAATGAAAAAAGTTTGCCTCTCTAACAGTTTGACTTAACAATATCTATGCTTAAATTTTTTTCTTGAAAAAAAAAAGAAGATAATTGCAGGAGAAATCAACGGAAGTCAAAGTCGAATTATCTCCCCTTCCTGGTTTCGGACAATAATAATATTCCTTCATTCCTTCATGCACATCTCCATATAGTGTCCTTCCTTTGTGTAAAGTTTCATTAAAATCCTGTAAGTGGTTACGAAGGAGTTCCGCTTACGAGTTACCTCGTAAGCGCAACTCCTCTTAAACCTCTTGGTTGATGTGGGCCATGTCACTCAAGCGTAAAATGTAGGTCAGAGACAGCATCCGAAGCATGCACTGTTGTTGTCATCCCAAAACACATCATACATACCAGTTTCCTTGATGTGGGCCATGTCAGTAAGTGGTAATGGACTTTTTACCATTCTATCTAACCAAGTTGCTCGTGCGTAAAATGTAGTTCACGAGACAGCATCCGAAGCATGCATTCCAGTCCTCATCCTAAAATGTATCATACATACCAATATGGTTGATGTGGGCCATGTCAGTAAGCGGGAATGGACTTTAACCATTCTACCTAACCAATTCGCTCATGCGTAAAATGTTGGTCAGAGACAGCATCTGAACCATGCATTCCAGTCATCTGATTGGTTCCAACTGGCTCAGTAGGTTCAGAGAAGACATTTGAATGCAATTCCCATAAGGTATCTATGTTAAACTGTTCCCTGCTGGCAGCTATCTTGGATGAGGTATGAACATAAAAATCACAAACTTTGAAGGGGACCACCCAAAGATTATTGGGACCAAGTTTGTTTTTCATTTGAATTTGTAGTTTCAGAGATCTTTGAATGCATTTCCAAAAGGGTCCCTATGTTAAACTATGTTGCCTGCTAGTTGCAATCATGGATGAGGTGCAAACATAAAAATCACAAACTTAATTGGGGACCACCCAAGGATTATTGTGATCAAGTTTGAGTCCTATTGGCTTTGTAGTTTAAGAGGATATTTTTGGATGCATTTCTCTTATGTCCCTATGTAAAACAATGTTCCCTGCTGGCGGCCATCTTGGATGAGGTATTGTAATAAAACTTAGGATTGACTGGGCGGAGTTTGTCTTAAACTTTGAAGTGGGGTAAATCTACTTTTTCAGTGTAGTTCCAACATTAGGTGTAAAACAATTACAATCAAATTAATCATTAATAACCATGTAGTTATCTTTATAGTGAACACTTCTATTAATATCACCATGTATTTGTATTTGAATGCATTACACACAGGGTCCCTATGTTAAACTATGCTCCCCACTGGCTGCCATCTTGGATGCCGTACAAGCATAAACATAGAAGCAGCCACAGCCTACTAAGGGCACCTCCTTGCACAGCATTGTCACATGTTAAACATGTCAGTAAACAGGAATGAATGGACTATAATCATTCTTTTTAACAGATTCATTCATGCGTAAAATGTAGGTAAACTGTCATCCCAAAATGCATGACACATACCAGTACGGTTGATGTGGGACATGCCACTAAGCAGGAATAGACCTTAACCATTCTAATAAACCAAGTCGCTGATGCGTAAAGTGTAGGTCACAGAAGCATCTGAAGCATGCTTTGTTGTTATCATCCCAAAATGCATCACACATACCAATATGGTTGATGTAGGACATGTCAGTAAGTGGGAAAGTACTTAAACCATTCTACCTAACCAAGTCAATCATGTGTAAAATGTAGGTCATAGACAGCATCCGAAGTTTGCATTGTTGTTGTCATTCCAAAATGCATCATACATACCAATATGGTTATTGTGGGCCATGTCAGTAACCAGGAATGGACTTTAACCATTCTACCTAACCAAATCTTATGCGTAAAATGTAGGACACAGACAGTATCTGAAGCATGCATAGTTGTTGTGATCCAAAAATGCATCATACATACCAATATCGTTGATGTGGGACATGTCAGTAACCAGAAATGGACTCAAATCATTCTACCTATCTAAGTCGCCCATGCGAATTTCATTGGTTGAGCGCCAAGTAATAACACATCAAGCGTGATGTGCTATTACCTTTTAGATGTTTCTATTGGACAACTTTGAAATCTGGCTGGCCGTGATTAAAGTTACCTAGCAACGGTGTTGTTATTTGAAACAAAACAGCAGCAGGAAAAAAAAATCAACCCTTTTGATCACTTACTGATAAAAACAAGACCAATTAGATGTCTGGACCTGCGTCACTGTCACTCATGCTCAACTGAGAAAGTGTTTTTTTTCCACATAACAGAATGTCATGTATAGGTTTGCCAATTCAAACAAGCATTCATTTACCTTATTACCAAAACATTCTTCAAATGCAATTTATAAGTGAGATTATATTAAGTTGAACCCTATTACTGTAATAGAAACAAGAGGCTCTCAAGAGCTTGTATCGCTCACCTGGACCATGGCCAATACACAACTTCAAATCTACTTATATGTTAAAGGGTCTCATTTTCAAACTATGTAAATAAACATTTATGTTATATGATCCAACTTTAATTTAACTATTTTCCCTATTGCATGCCATCTCGGATAAGGGATGGATCTGCAGGACACAATTTTAAAGAAAATTAAGTACCGGTATTGTGCCAAAGTTTATTTCCAACTGGCCAAATGGTTTTAAAGAAGAAGATCTTTGAATGTACTCCTATATTAAACTTTGTTTCCCATTGGTAGCCAAAATTTGCATAAGGCGCAGACTTGAAGGACATCTGTTTTGAAGGGGACTATCTAAGATACATTGTGACTAGCCAAGTTGTTTCAGATAAAAAATTCTTTGTATGCTCTTTCTATACAGTCAAGTAATAAATTAAGTTCCCTGCAGATGGCCATGTTGGATGACATTTAGGCATAAAAGTCACAATACATATATATATTATAGTCAGCACCTCATAAGCATCATTAATGCCAAGTTCCGTTCAAATCCATTCAGGTTAATTTCATCAACTGCTCACTAAAGGCTTTATTTACTTATATTTTTGATATTAAGCTGTCTATGAAGCTAATAAACTACTTCAACATACATGTCAGCAGAGTTCATAGTGATTTGCCACTGAAGACCCAGTAATATACACAATATATTTATATAAGAAAATCATTATGACATGAAAGAAGGTAAAGATTAAGAAAGTATTTTTGCAAAAAATTGCAGAAATTTACACAAAAACACTGTTTTTGCTCTTAATTATGGAAGAAATAATTTTTTAAATGAAGTGATAGTAGGGAATTTCTCTAAAGCTTAAAAGAGAAAAGTTAACTAAAGAAGATTTGAACACAGAATTTAAAGGGAAATAACCCATAACCATATAGCATTGAAAAAAAAAGTGAAAAACGGCCAATAAATCATACACAGGCCTTTGGATTTTCTTCAAAATTTCAGAGTATGTAGATCTTGATATGCTGAACATTTTTTTAATTTACACTTCACCTCTATCTGTTACAGTTTTTGAAATAAAAAATAAAAAATGCACAAATTTTGAAAAATTTACGGAAAAAGTGCTGTAACTCTCAGACAGGTTTTCCAATTTTCTTCAAAATTGCAGAGCAGATAGATCTCGGCATTCTGAACAATTTTACCCCATGTCAGATTTTTGATATCTGCATCGGTTTTTGAGTTATTGGCTAAAAACACCAATTTACCCCTAGGTTCTATTTTTAGAACCAGCGGCCATGTTTTTCATCGGATCATAATAAAATGAGGATCGTTTGTACAGGACATGTCATAGATGATTACTATAAAGTTTCAAACCAATCCCTCCAGTAGTTTCAGAGGAGAAGATTTTTAAATGTGAGCTAACGACGTACGGACAGATGGACGACGGACTCCGGACGCAAAGTGATGGCAAAAGCTCACCCTGGCATAGCCAGGTGAGCTAAAAAAGAATAATAGACAAAAAAAAAGAAGAAAAAAACAAAACAAAACTAAATGTACAAAGTTGAACAAAGGATAAAATGAAAATAGTCTATATCACTTCAGCAAAGGTGAAAACCATACCCGAGTTTCAAATAAACACATACTTTGAATCTTTATGACAAAATGTGTGAAAGCAAGGCAAAAATTCAAGAATAGCTGCCCATGATCAGTGTGTTCAAAACTCTGCAACATCTCTGGACAAAAACTGAGTACCATGATGAATATGATGAAATAAAGTACCAAGTTCAATAATAGATAAATTTGACATTTTTTAATCAAAACTGACCTAAAAGGGAGGTTCACATCATCAATGTGTTCAAACAACAGTGCAAACTTTCAGAGGTATTTAGTCAGAGATGTGAATGTTTAAGATAACACACCAGGCACTGTAATGTTAAAATATACTGAAAAAATGACTAAGTACAACAATGCATAAATTCGACATTTTTTATTCAAATCTACCCAAAAAGGGAGGTGCACATCTTCAATGTGTTCAGCACAACTGTGTGAAGTTTCATAAGCATCAGGTATAAGGAGTCAGAGTTATAAGATTACACTAACTCAGTACCGTAATGTTAAAATTTGATGAAAAAATGACAAAGTTCAACAATGTTTAAATTCGACATTTTTTTTTCAAATCTCACCAAAACGGGAGGTGCCCATCTTAAATGTGTCCAGAACAACTGTGCTAAGTTTCAAAAGCATCAGGTATAAGGTGTATGAGTTTCTAATTACACAAACTCAGTACCTTAATGTTAAAATTTTGATGAAAAAATGACTAAGTTCAACAATGCATAAATTCGATATTTTTTTTTCAAATCTCACCAAAAGGGGAGGTGCACATCTTCATGTGTTCAGCACAACTGTGTAAAGTTTCAAAAGCATCAGGTATAAGGTGTCAGAGTTCTAGATTACACAAACTCAGTACCACAATGTTAAAATTT
>MJUU01008973.1:7067-30817 GCA_002080025.1 Modiolus philippinarum
GCTCAATTTGAAGCATTTTCAGGCAATGCAAGTATATTTAAATAGCAAAATTCGGAAGTTAATGTAAATGGGGTTATAAATAAAATTACCGAACGGAGTTGTCAAGAGGCAAAGTCTATATGAGAAAAACAATCAAACAAGTTTGAAACCACCAACAAAATTGTCGACCGCAATAGTCCTGACTTGGTACAGGCATTTCAAAAGAAATGGTGGGTTAAACCGACTTTATGGCACAACCCCCTTTCATTGCGGAAGTGTACGGTAGAAACTCAACAGTGGTTGTAAACAGTGAACAAAAATAGTAAGTGAAAAATAAATCTCACATTTCGGACTGAAATTTCAAATTTTTCTACAAGTAACTGATATCTTTAAAGAACTTTTTAATGATCGTATAAGTCGTTATTTGTCGAAGTTTGTAGTGTCCGGTAGCAATTCAGCAACAACTGCCATTGAAACGACATAGACAGGTAAAATAAATGACCATCCAAGTATTAAGTAAGAAAGGAATCTTGAATCTGAGTTCTAACCAAAAAATCAAATTATTTCCACTATGAACTAACATCTATTAAAGAACATTTTTATTGATGGTATGAGAGAGAATTTGTTTAAACCTTAATTAATAAGGCGGTCACTGAGATAACTATGTCTACTGAGAAAATCTGTATAATTTGTGCTAGCTCTTACGTAACAAATAAACTATGAAACGTACAGTCCGTAAGCAGGAGAATATTACTGTCCATGTTAGGGAAATTAATAATTTTGAAACTAACATCGTCCCTTTTATCTTAAATTTAATACTGAGGTGACCATTTTTGTCAAATTCGAGACGTAAGTTCAAACAATGTTGATCTAGACTTGGTTTCTGTCGTTTCCTTTATTTCTAGTTCTGGCGGATATAGCAATGTGATCCATTTAGCAAAGGGTTCGCAATTGATGGAAAGCGTATCATTATAAGTGAAATTTGAGGATCTAGCATCTTTTGTTTAATGATTTTTTACAAGTCCCTGAAGAAATCCAGTCTCCTAAGAATATAGAAACAAGTCTGCTAGTGGAAGAGAACAATTAGTGGTCATTGGTATGCCAACTTACAGTTGATAATTAGCACTTCTAAATGTGACAAAAATATTATATCGATTAGAAAATCGAACGTACTGCACACCTGTTTTTCATCATAGTATACTATTCCTTTTAAATTGGTTTTTGAAATAAAAGTGGATTTGTAACCTAATTCTCTGTTACAACACATTTTATTTGAATCGGCAAAGGCTTTTTGAATGACAGCTTACTTTATCATGAGGAAGCTTGGTATACAGTGTGGAAAAATAAAATGTTCTGAGAGAATGCATTTCAGAACAAGAACGGAATTTAAGATTTTAAGTATCCTCATGTTACATTTGTTGTATTAATGTCATTCCACTATGTGAATAGTTTTACAGTATGCTTGATGCCTCTCTTTGACTGCAGACAAAATCTTAGTTCAATAAATAATTCAGTAGCTGAGCAAAATGAAGATCCTGCGATGTATCTTTCCTTATATGGATTTTTGTGTAATTGTGGTACCCAATATATTTAAGGCAGGTCTTGATTGGTATTTAGTATGGATATTTAAGGAGATGAATGACCTGTCATTGGAAAGGATTTCATCTTTGTCAAACTAAATCCGTTTGTATGTGCAAATTAAATTTCTGCAAATGGCCTTTTCAACAACTTATGTCTCCTCTTAGCAGATCAATATCACTGCGTCAAAACTTTAGTTGACAACTAAAATTTTCATTTAATTTAGTTACTCATTGGCGGGAAATTATATAATGCAGGTCATGACGTAATAATTGTTTGGAAGTTAACCAAACCGTTGGTAAAAGATTACCACAACCACAGAACAAAGTTTAACATTAACTACCCAGGCAATTACAGATAGATATACAGCGGTATTGTTAAGAAATTCAAAAGAATTCTGAGTGTTTTGATTATCTAACAAAAGAAAGCCTCAAAAACGTTGCAATACAGCAATACCTGTTGGTAAAAAATTACAGGTATAGGTTACTCTAATTGCTAAATTGGTTACACAACAGGAACTAGTAGACCTGTAAGGTCATACACAATGGACTATAAATATTAATTTTCTCAGCAACTTTGGGAATGGATTACCTAACTGTCACTATGACGTGTGATGTATTCGGAACAAAACATACATATGTACTTATCCTTACGGAAAAATCGATGCCTAACGAGAGTTTGCACTGTAGGTGCTTTAAATGTTGTGTTTGGGGTTTTCGTATCTTTAGTTGATGTATCATGTCTTCGTTGTCTCGTTTTTCACGTTGTCATTCCTAAATCTCTGGACATATGCGTGCATTCCTTCTCGTTTCTTTGTTATTTTACTGATGTTATTTTGGAACTACAGAAATTTCTTCGAAACGTACGTTTAAATGAATCTTGATATTGTTGATTTGTATTTTTTTTTCGGGTTTTGTTTTGATTTTTGTGTATTTGTTTGTTTTGTTTTTTGTTGTTTGTTTATTGGTTTTTTTGTCTATTATTTTTCTTTTTTTTCTTTTTTTTGTTCTAAACAATCAAACATTTTGTGGCGTTTGTCTTTCGGTCTCATCGAAAAAGACAAACGAACGAAGACATTTGTATAAAATTTTACGAAAATTTCTAATCAAAGCCCTAAATACTTGTGTGATTGTATTATCGTAGCGTTATACAATTGAGTCGTAAAAAAGTGATTTCCTCATCTAAACTAAAAATATTGTTTAACTATACCTGTATTTTTAAGATCTTGTGAGCTTAAACAAATGAAAGACCTCCATATGTTTTGGTTTGATCTGCACTGATGAGACATAAGTTGTTCATATGCGCATATGCAGAAAATAAATAAACAGTAACTTCGGTATTTCGTTATTTAATAGCTACCGCAATAGAGATTCATGTTCGATAACTCAAATAAAAACTGTTTAATTTTAGTTTAAGTGAAAAGTTTTCTCAGAATAAGAAGACTTTTGGAAAAGAAGATACCGGATCTTAAACTTGAAGACATCATGTGTCAGTATTTCTCTTTTCCACATGAACTAATACACAACGGGCTTTTTATCGTTTATCATTTTTTTCTAGCATTTTGAGAATACTTTTACTTGGTATTGGTTAACCCGCCATTCGTCACCTATTGGCAAATAGATAGATTATTCAATAACTGATTTTCTACCAATTTTCATGAGTATTTATTCATTTTCTTTGAAACGATTAATTTTTGAATTATGGACTTTTGCACCGATTAAACAGGTAAATTCAATTTGTATCAAGAGTTGTCGGGCGTTGGTCGAATTTTCGCAAAAGTTGCTTTCTTAATTGGTATTGCTGCATTTAAAGATAATTCTCTGGTATTTGCATAAACATTCTCTCTAGATCACTTTCGTATTTACATATATATTCTTACTAGATAAATGTTTTATTTACATAATCATTTTTGCACAGAAATCGTTATGAAATGTTTTTAAGCATTTTCAAAATTGACCTGGAAACAAAACTGATTATAGTTTCCTCTCAAATCATTAATGTTGTTGCTGATCGTTGATGGAGCATTGGGGTTCAGTGGAGGACTGAGAAGCAGTAATTTGTTTGTTGGCCAATAACCGTTGATCCAGGATTGAATTTCATCTGGTAAATTCATGCATGGATCCACTTTTGGATTTAACGCACTTATCTGTTGGTGCAAACAATTAGCCACATTATTCTTCGTTTCTATAGTGCTATCGATGTTAAATGACTGTTGACATTTCCAAACTACCCAGTTTACGAACTTGGCAAAAGTTGGACTAATTTCGATTGAATTGCAATTTCCTACTGATTTTCCGGTAAAAGTGTCCACCAAAAATTTATATAACGTCGGTTGAAAAAGAGGCGGGCTTGGTTTGCTTCCAGCATCAAAACATAATCCGTCTAGATTATATACAACTTGTATACCCTTCACGAAAAAGTTATTCAGACCACCCAGGAATGTACTTTGTTTCATTCGACTATAAGTAAGATGCCACGCTACAAATACTTCTCCGATTTTTAGCTCGTTCCTCAGATTTGCAATGATCTGAAGGCAAGCATCACACGGCGATAAGTAAGTAAACAAATAGACAGAAGGTGGTTGTGGTAAGGATTTCTGTCTGTGTTCGCCGAACCATTTCAGCATATCTTTCATGGTTTGTTCATCAACTACCCTTGTTTCAGCATGTCGTACACCTGTTTTTGTTTTTAATGGAGGAGCAGAGTCATAGTTCTGTTTCTGTTCATCGAAATTAAATATCAAAGGGAAAGGGTCAAATTTGTTCAAAGAAGTGTCCTCCTCTGAAGCTATGTTTAAAGTCATGGCGGCGAACTGGGAAATCTTTTGCGGATTTTGCTCTCTTGTTCCTTTTGCAAACAATGCGCATATCTTTTGAAAGTACTGCACATTGGCGGAATTGAGGCGAATGTTTTCTTCATTACTAGGAACGCCATTTTCGAAGTAAAGATAGTTATCTTTTTTCCTTTCAATGCAATAGTAAGATTTATTTTTATCTTGGCAACATCTATTTTCTTTATCACAACATCCCTTTCCACAGCAATTAGCATTGCTTTTGCAGCAGAAGTCCTTACAACACGTTGGATAGTCATTGCGGCATGTTCCTTGTTGGTCATTGCAGCATCGGTAACCTGGACAGACACAATATTTCCCACAATTGTTATTACAATGAGGTTTTGGACAACATCCGGAACGGTCATCGTTGCAGTACATACCAGCGGGACAGGAATAGCAGGTACTTCCAATGCAGTAACATATTGTATTGGAAGGGTTATCTAGAAACATATTTTTTGTCGTTTGGTATTTTTGTAGCAATGTTTGATTGGATGCACACACAGGAGAAACATCATGCGATGTTGCTATGGAACCTTTGACACATGCAAGAAGAAGTAACGATAAAGTAATACAACTTTCCATGTTTCCTGTGAAATAAAATTCTAGATTTTCAGAAATTAATCTTTAAATATAATTAATAGCAAGAAACTAACAAAATAAATATTAATGAAACGATTGCAACATTTAATTTAAAGAATGCAGAATGAATATTTTTGAAAAAAAAACATCGGCATAAGGCTTTAGTTTGAAAAAAAGATTAAGTTACACTAATGAGACATAAGTTGTCAAATACAGAAAGTAAATTCATAGTTAATAACAGGTACTTCCAATGCAGTCTTCTAGAAATTCTTTTTGTGTTGTATTATATTTTTATAGTAATGTTTGATTGGATACAGTCGCACGTAAAACATTGTCTGATGTTGTTATGGAACCTTTTACATGTGTACATGTGAACAGAAGTAACAATAAAGTAATACGACTTTTCATGCTTCCTGTAAAAAATATTATGATTATCTAATATTTCAATATTTGATTGAAATCTTACCCGAGGGTGTCTGAGATTTCTAAATCTTGCATTTTCAACGGCGTTTCATTAATTAACAAATAAGAAGAGATGTATGATATGAACTAATATAGTCTATAAGAGTAATTTTTGGGAATATTTACCCAAGTGGATTTCAATATTGTATGAGCTTGTCAGTGCAATATAATATCCCCCAATATTAATTCAATAATCCTTTTATTGTAAAGCAAAGCTAACATTTATGTTAACAAGTTGACTTTGGTGTCAATGGCGTCTTTGAATTAAGTTATATTTGCACTCGTGCAATCTGGAAAATTGCACATATATTGCTTTCTTTTGGAAATATTACCGTGTGTTGCTTTACGATAAAATTAAAGTAATTGAGCTGCTCGTTTAATTCTGTTGTTTTTCGGTATGTTAATTTAATTCTTTTCTTATGTATTCATTACATTTACATGACGTAGGTTCTGTCTGCATATTGTCCTTATTGTCTTAATTTAAGTTTACTAGTAATTAGTCACTTAATTGTTTTCATCAGAATTTTAATATGTAATAGAATAACTTACTTTCAAAAGAAGTTCTTTTACATTATGTAACTGCTTGTTTTAAATCAAAACATGATCTTAAAAGTATTTTGATAAAAACAAAAGTGGGAATTTTTATTACATCACAGTCACAATATATAGAAAGGAAGGAAATCATAAGATTATGATACAGTGATTTATTTTTAGACTTTGTGTAATTTACTTTAAAAAGAGAGACCTGTAAAATTGACGCAAGATATTCTCTCGAGTGCACACGGGTGCAAATTTGCATTCCATTAGACAATAGTGGAATTAACATCTGTTGATTCTACTCCAATATGCCAAGAAATTGCGAGGCCTTTACCATTTCGATGCCATCGGGTAGGAAAAGGGATTGACATTAAATAAATTTGTTATCTCTAAATAGCAAAATACCGAAGTTTCTGTGAATTTAGTTTCTGCATATGCACATTTCGACAACTTATGTCTCTTCAGTGTAGATCAAATCAAAACTTTGGAAATCCTTAAATCGAAATAAGTGTAAAGCTGTTAGAGAACAAATGACGACGAAAAGTCGAAAGAATGAAATACTCGCCAATTAAATTAAGAACTGTGATGGGAAAAGTTCACAAAGAGTAAATACTTGACTAATTGTACAGTTATTTTATTTACTTTTTCTCTATTTTGCTGTTTTAGATGTTAACGAAATCGGGATATAAAGTAAATCTCCGCAAAATTTTAATTCTAGTTCTTCGTTATATGTTTTTTTTCTGATATATTTCTTCCTGAAAATTATTATTGCTTTATTTGCGCTAAAAGTACCCCAAACGTTTCTTGCGGATTTTGTTTTTTTCTTTATATCTCTTTGGTTTTATCATTTTAATTTCAATATCTCTACTTTTCTTTGTATCACATGATATTATAAATATAACTGACGTTTAATATTCTTGTCATGGATCTGTTAAGCCTGTGTCAATTTAACCATGAAAAAATACAATGCACTTTAAAGCTGATGCAGATGTCAAAGGCTCCAACTGATCTCACCCATGGCTTTTGATAGACCATATCCGAGCTATGGTATCAGGATTTACTAGACCACTTTTCAACACGTCACAGCATAGAAAACGTAATGAAATTATGTATTTGAAGTACATTCTTGATCACATGGGGCGAACATGATTGTGACGTAGGGCAGACAAACAACAACTGGTGAATCTAAATACCAAAACTCGGATATGGTCTATTAGTTTCGTGATGTTCATCTGTATGTTTGTTTTAATTTTAATTTCTGTGCTGTACTTCTGTGTCCTTGTTTCTTGGTGTTTCCGATTGATATCAGATTGACTGCATGTAATTTTCAGTTCAATTAAATACTTCAGGTTTCTTTTTTAGAATAAAGTAAAAATCTATGGGTAGTAAAGGTCATTATATTTCATAAGAAGGAAGTCATAAGACAGTGATAACTCGTGATATGTATTTTTATACTTAATATACATTTACCCGTGACACTTTCTTTCAATATGTATGGCCATCAAAAGCTTATGATTGCGATTGTACAGGGCAGAAAATTAAAACAACAACAAATCATTATACTTTTTTATTTTCCGTAGTTACGAATGATGATACAATGAAATCTAGTGGGTGTATTATTTAAAAAAAACTGAAAAAATGCTTGGCATTTTATCCTCTCATTGTTTGTCTCTACTGCAGTGTGGAGTACGTAAAAAAATAACCGTGCAAGAGATGTATGCTCTCTATGGTGTACTTGTTCTTTCAGAGATTTTCTCATATGGATACACTATCATACTTTCAAGTTTTAACATTTTATTTCATTTTTTTTTTGTAATTTCCAAATGTCATTCAGATAACTTGTTTACAGTGCCAAGATCTCTTTTCTCTATAATGCCAAGTTTTCTTGCATTAGACTTGATGAGTGCCCTATGTTTATCTATATGTTGTAATCGTCCTATAGCTTGAGATACTAGTGCCTTTGGCAGCGACCCCGCATCCATGAGCAGAAAAGACACGGATGTAAAGTATTCCGTTCAAACCGAAGCAAAGAGTACGTCCTGAACTTACTATGAGAAATGAGCAGAGCTCATTGTTAAAGGCCTTATGGTGACTTCAAAATATAAGCGTTGTTCCATTGCTTGGACATACTGTATCTGTAGAGACTTTTTCTCGTGTGAATTTACTCCACATTCTTTCATTGTTCATTAGCAACTGCAAACGGTGTAAACATTATATATAACTCTTTTGGAACATACATATTTTTCTATTTATTATTTATTTCCCAATATTCTCCAATATACTTCCACGAAGCGTTGTCTTGTCTTTATTCAGTCATCTTTTAGGTTTTTGACTCAAATAGTGAATAAAATTATTTATTTAGCATATGTGCTTATTTTTTTAACATCGCTGGATGTGAAAAATCACTAAATTTGGATTAACTTTCTCGCTTCGATGCGAACGTATGCCAGCCTATATTAAATTATCTGCTTTCCAGCCGATTAATTCAGTATCGAAAGCTGTGTTGAAAAATTCCGGAAACATGCTTGCTTTTGACTGGGGATGATAGACAAAACTAAAACTTTGTTGTTTGGCATATATGCAGTGTTTGAAAGTCTACCAACAGAACCATGACATTTAGCAATGCTTTTCGCAGGTAATTCGGCTCCTCTTCCACATATATTATACCTAAACATATTCTCATATTATAATGATAGTTGTAACCTATTGACCGGCATTTGAAAGGAAATATTTCATGAGATTGAGAAACTAAATTCAATAACAACCATGAAGAACGTCCCCGTGCATCTGTTTGTCACACTAATATTTTGATAACTAAATCAAAACAGCAAAATTAGGCAGATTACCACTCAAATGCAAAAGCAATCCTTTGATTTTTATGAGGGTACGAAGATGAAGCTGCTAAAATGTTATGATTATTCTTCCTCTGAACCATAATTTACAAATAACAAGAAAACTTATGTTACCGAAAATCATCACGAGAAGCTATCGAAAAACCAGACCAGGCTTTCAGTAAAAAGAGCTTATCTACATAGTGTAGGACATGATGCCTTTTATGATGAGTCAACAGATCTACAAACCGCAAAAAATTAAGAGACAATTTTGATTCAACTTGTTCAAATGCGTAATATACAGATTTTTAAGGAATGTGCACGAGTACTCGACTACTCGAGTATCGCTCGGAGGTAAGTAAAATCGGTGCTCGAGTACTCGATTTTCTTCTTAAGTTATTCCAATTAAGGTACGAGTATGTTAAATGTAGTCACTGATTCATCAATATCCACCACATCTAAGAACAGTTTCGGACTGTTTAAATGCCACCATAAAGCGATACCGTTTCAGGTAATATTTAAAACTTTCTATGGATCTCTTAGTTAGAATAGTACTAGATTGTTCTTCCAAAAATAGTTTTAAAACCGTTTAGGTTAAAACGGAGAAGATAAAAGTAGTGGTGTCTTATGTTTAACGTGTAGGTAACTTTACAATTGATATATATGAAAAAGAAAGGAAATGGGTTAAATGTCAAGGTGACAACATCCCATATCCAGATTAAAACAACCCAAAACAAAGCATCTAGAGGTCACCGTACGGTCTTCAACACAGTGAGGAACCTCACACCATATAGCAAGCCCTAAATGGCCCCAAAAAGTAAAAAAGTGAATACATCAATCGAAACAAACCACATCCAATTACCCAAATATCAAGAAACTAAAATTTTATAAGAAGACAAGGACAAGCCAATGACCAACATATTCCTGACTTGGGACAGGCGCAAAAATTGCGGTGGGGTTAAACTCGTTAAATGTTTCTCCAATTAACTTATATAATGATCCATATTGATTAATAAGCAATTAAAACAAGAACTGACGCCCAATGGCAGCCAGTTATACCCCCGCTCATTGAACACTGCATCGATATGGCATTTGCAAATTTCAGTGTTTTTGGACACAATATAGGTTTACACACTACACGTGTGCACACGATAGATGTATGGACACAATTATCTAATCCTGAAGAAATAATGGAAAATTCAAAACTTATTGGCAGACAGGAAGTGTTAGAGGGGTGACAAACATGAAAAGGGTAGAGTCGTTACAACTTATTATATCAAAGCAGAAGACAAAATATGAAATCATGATAAGAAACAAAAGCTGAGAAATCCTTAAAAAAACAAAAACAAAAAAAATAATAATATATGGCTTTTACAGAAAAAAATCAAAGTTATTGACAGACAGGAAGAACTTAATGTTTAGCTTGAAATGGAGACACGATACAACTAATCATACCAAAGCTTCAGACCAAATGTCAAATCATAACTACATATACAAGGTAAGAAATCCTAAATCCTTTGAATATGAAAACAAGAAGTGGTTAAATGACGGATTTGAAAAGGAGAGTACATTTTATCATACCAAAGCTGAAAACCAAATATCAAATGATTACTTCGTACAGAAGCTGAGAAATCCTTGACGAAACATTTTAATATATGGCTATAATCGGAAAATATTCAAAGAAACCGTCAAACAGGGGGTAGACGAGTTGTGGGCGTGAAAAAGGGAAACACCGGATAACTCTTTATACCAAAGTTTCAGACAAAAAAATAGATCAGCACTACTTTCAAAAGCTGAGAAATCCTTGACAAAAGATGTTTTGGACGAAACGACCTTCTACGAAAAATGCAATGAAATTCGAATGTTTAAATTATAAGAATAGTGCTAAAATAAGAGACATTAAAACAGAACCGCTCCACATGTGTAGGAGAAAAAAATGCTTTGCTCCTCTTAAAAATGTAAATGAAAGATACTAAAAAAGAATTATGAGCAACAAAAAAAAACCCAGCTCATCCCATGGATAAGAAATTTGTGTTTGCCGAAGTATCAAAATTCGGAAGCACATGTATGCATGCAGATCTTTAATATGCACATTAATCTTCATCCACCTATAAAACAGACAGCTGTCAGATAAAATTTTGTAGGCTGTGGCTGCATTTTGGGTAATTACGACAAGGTTCAACAATTGAATATTGTAATTAAAAATCTAAAAGCATGCATATCGTAACAGGCAATCAGCAAAACAAAATCTGCAAGCCTTAATTAGATTTTCAATAGATTTTGATTCAAAGTTCGGTCAAAATTGACGTTGGACGTCATTAAAAATACCTATCAAGAAACCTGATATTCCTAGTCATAAGCATTCTATATCATACCCTTCTAGAATTCTTTTTCGCAATAAATATTGATCAATTTCCAGGTTTTTATTTGAAAGTAAAATAAAAGTAATTTTGTACTCCAGTTAATATACCTGTAAATGTCAATAGAAGATACAATTAAACATCGTGTCTTTTTCGTTGTCACTTTCGATTTGAAATATATCTCTTTTTGCTTCATTTCCGTGTTTTACACTAATAATTTTCCCATTACCCAGCAGGCTTTTGTGACATATTTCGATGTTTTTGCATTGTAACTCATTATGTTTAATTCTATATTTGAGCTGAAAGATCTCACACACTTCAGTGTTTACACTTTTGTCAAAGAGGTATATGATTAAGTCAACTTCTCTAATGATATGTCAAGTTTAAACCAGTTTTGACCCGTTAGATAAATTTTCATATTCAACGTATGTTGAATAAAGCCCCGTGTTATTTCCCGCCAAATTTATTCGGAATACAATTCGCGGTGTTTATCATTAGAGAAAAAGATTACACCACTTTATCCCGTGTATTACCATATTTTATCCACTCTCGATAGTTAGATTTAAAAATTTTCAAAATGCTCGCTAAGCTTCGCAATTAAAAATTTAAAATTCAACTATCTGTTGTGGATAAAATATTGTAATGAACGGGATCTTGTGGTGTAATTTATATTTCTATTGTATATAAAATAAATGGGATATTGGGATATATATGGTCCAACGTTCAGTGTATACATTTAGTATCAAGCTCTTTTCTGAGGTCCATAGTTGTCAACTGCAAGGTTAATTTTCCAACATTGTCCAAACTACTTCTCTTCTAGCAATAGTTACTAAATGGGTCCAAACCCGTGGTAAAGTCGTTAAATATTCAAACCAGCAAAAGCAAGAGGCCACGACACGACGACAGCTTGTCGATTCGACAAAGAATAAGTGACCATACACAATCAAAGTAAATGTACTAATTGTTTTGCTGCACGTTATTCAATTTACCACTTACTAGAATAATGGGAAATTAGACTGCATGCAACTTTCATTTATGGACATAGCTGATCAGATCATCGGTTAAAGTCTGATGGAGATTTATTTTTTATATTATTACAAACAACATCCATACAAAGTAGTATATTTCTTAGAGACGATTCAGTATTTCACAGTTGAAACCAAAATAATTGTCAAATACACTCGTGTCCACATGGTATAATGAAAATAACAAAAAAACTAAAACAATAAAAGTCACATAAAATATGTTTTCCATCTTTATTAAGAAGCAAAAAAACCAAATTTACAAATGCATCAGAAGAACCTATGATTACTTATATGCACTAATGAAATATAAATGTAATATTGTTATATCCTCAATTCACAATGTTTTGAAAAAAGTCTGGTGGAATATTCAGGCAATTTTCAAGACGTTCTTGATCATTATCAAAGTCTTTAATTTCAAGGCTATACTGTTCAGCAGTCATGTTTTCCCAGAATCGTTGCATGCCATGTCCCTACAACAAAAAATGTAGATATACAATACAATGTCAGTTTTGACTATTGCATGTCAATACGTTTAATCGCAAATAAAAATAAAATAAAACTAAATGCAGTAGAAATAGTCCAAAAGTTGATTAAAAAACATAATATTGAAACGGCCAAGCCAAGCGAGTGACAAAAGTTTCATTTCAAAGAGATTACATTTTACACCCCAGGCTGACGTCCTCAAAGACTGACCACGGAAAAAGAAACATTGTTGATAATTGATTGACAGGGGTGTTTGTAGAGCAATTCGTTGAACGCACTGAAATAAAAAGAGAAGATTTTGCATTTGATTGGATCGTTTTATTTTTATGCAGCCAATGAAATGCAGAATCTTCTAATGCCAATGCCGTCAATCAAGCATTCTGCAAACACCGTCAATCAATTGACAATGTGTAAAGTGTGTTTCTTGTTCTTTCCCCCAGGCAGTCTTATTGAATGCCGAGTTCGGTTGTAAAATTACATCTCGTTGAAATGAAACTTTTGCCACTCGCTTGACCGTAGCAATAATTTCTAAACTTAATAAATGGATGGATTCTTTTCTATTTATACATTGACGATTAAATTTTTGATTTATTTTATTTTCAGTAAAGTTATAATCATAATTTTTTTTTTAAAAATCGTGAATTAAAGGAAAAATGTCTGTCATTATCAGATTACGTTAACTTAAACAAATAATTATTGAAAACGTCTTATTGATAAGATAGTTATTAAGAAGATAGCTATTAATGTTTTTCAAGTTTATTGTAACGGTTTCGGGCTCGAGAAACATGAATTTCCGACACATCTATTTTCATATCTGGTTTAAATTATTGGACAAAAACGGCCGTGCCCAGAACAGACTTGGCAAGAATGGTCATGGCCAGAGCAGACTTAGGTAGAACGGTCATAGCCA
Organism: Modiolus philippinarum; assembly: GCA_002080025.1. Lineage (NCBI taxonomy): Eukaryota > Metazoa > Mollusca > Bivalvia > Mytilida > Modiolidae > Modiolus > Modiolus philippinarum. The sequence goes on from MJUU01008973.1 coordinate 20,645, forward strand.
AAGCATGCTTAGGTAAAACGGTCATCGGAAGAGCAGACTTGGGTAGAACGATCATGGCTAGAGAAGAATTCGGTAAAACGGTTATGGTTCTAGGACTATAGCAGTCAATATTCTAGGACTATTCTAAGTCTGCTCTAAGTTAACTTCAAGTTAACTTTGAGTTGTTCTCATGACTGCTTCCTACGTTAACATGGACGAGAAGTTATGTCTGCACCCCACTGTATTTAACTAACGGCACTAGATTCAATTGTTTGACATCTTACATGAAATGGTTTTTCAAATGAGCTTGACAAAATCCATCAGTAAAATCAATATTTCTCCAACCTTACTGAGGATATAATACTAACCTGATTTTGGCTTTATACCGTATAGCGGGTTATTTTGACGGGTGTAAAATTTAGCGGTTTTTAAGAGAAAATGTATATGAAAAATTTTGGTGGTTTTTATTTTTGCGATTACGTAAAAAACATGATAAAATATTTCCCTTGTTACAAAAGAGAAGCGAGTTTCGGTTTATAATAAGTGTTGATCAACATGAAATATTAAAGAAAAGAATGATAATTATCCTTTGATTTGAAATATTTTTTTATTGCTATTAATCAATTATTTGGTAAATTACATGTAATTGGAAAAAAAGAAGGGAAACGGGGAATATGTCAAAGAGACCACGACCCAAAGGGGAGTAATAACAACTCAAAGCCACCATAAGATCTTCAATGAACGGTTAGAAAACCCCACACCCAATGGCAGATCGGAGTCGGCCCCTGAATAAAAGAGTAATCAAGTTCAGCGAAATAAACATCATCCTAGACTCCTATAAAAATAAAGTAAATTTTACTAGAAAAAAGACAAGACACACAAAGGCTTAATAAATTTCCTGACTTAGGATAGGCGCAGACCTGCTGCGGCGGGGTTAAACTAGTTTTATTGGGCCAAAACCTTCCCCTATTGCCAATGTGATAAATCAAAAAACAATCGTAAAAACAGTAAAATTCAGTTGGCAACAGGACTGAGTCAATTGAGAAAAATGAAACTGAAAGAACTAAATATACGGACATGTTGAGTCCGTAAAAAGATTCCCCGTGCGAGAGATGTATGTTCTCTATATTTTTCAGTTATGGTGTACTTGTGCGTGAGAGAATTTCCCATATGGATATACTTTTCATACTTTCAAATTTTGGCATTTATTTTTGTAATTTCGAAATGTAATCCTGACCACCTGTTTTATGTGCCCACATCCCACTATTTTATAACGCCAAGTTTTCTTACATTCGACTTGATGAGTGCCTTGTGCTTGTCTATATGTTGTAATCGTCCACTAGCTTAAGACACTAGTGCTTTTGTCGGGCAAAGGATGACAGTGATTGTAAGAGCACTTTGCCAGTTTAATTGATGTTTGTTGACAATCCCGTAATCATGACCAAGGAAGACATGGATGTGGCATTGCTCGACAATTAGCAAAGAATTCCGCTTAAACTGGTGCTAGGGGCCGTCTTGAACTTACTATGAGGTATGAGCAAAGCTCATTGTTGAAGGTTTCATGGTGACTTCAAGATGAAGAACAACAATAAAAGCGTTGTTCCTTTGCTTGTTTTTTACCATGTATTTGTAGAGACTTTGTCTCATGTGCATTTACTCCATATCCTTTTATTCACCATAAACAGGAAATCACAAGAGACTACTAGCAGTTAACTGACATGCCAGCTCCAGACCCAATTACCTGCATTTTCAGTAATTATAAATATTTGTTACCTACACAGCTTGGCCTGAATACAAACTTTAGACATACACAATATATAGAGATGTTCAAGCCGTTATAATAACTATTTATTAATTTCTAAAGGTAATAATTAAAAAAAAAAATGTTATACATTTCATATATATTTTTTCAAATATATAAATTGTATATAAATCTGGCGGAATTTATTTTGGCGATTTAAGCTGAACCGCTAAAATACGCCAAAAGTAGCACCCCGCGAAAATAACCCGCTATGCGGTATTTAGATCATATTGGTTATTTGTTCTCTATCAGTTTGTACATATCTTTGAGTTTATGCTCTTCCAAACGTTTAGATTTTATCTGCACTGAAAGGACATAAGTTGTCGAAATGCGCATATGAAGAAATTAAATTCACAGTAACTTTGGTATTTAGTTATTTGTTACCACTGGGTCGATGCCACTGCTGGTGGACTGTTAGTCCCGAGGGTATCCACCAGCCCAGTAGTCAGTACGTCGGTGCTGACCCAAAAGCCGATTATATTTGAACCTTACAATATCTAAGTTTTTGTATATTTTGTTGAAAACTAAGGAGTATCTCCCGTATGAAAAGCTCTGTCCTTAGCTGATTTTGGCTTTATATTTAGATCATATTGGTTATTTGTTCTCTATCAGTTTATACATATCTTTGAGTTTATGGTCTTCCAAACGTTTAGATTTTATCTGCACTGAAAGGACATAAGTTGTCGAAATGCGCATATGCAGAAATTCAATTCACAGTAACTTCGGTATTTAGTTATTTGTTACCATTGGATTAATCCCACTGCTGGTGGACTGTTAGTCCCCGAGGGTATTCACCAGCCCAGTAGTCAGTACTTCGGTGCTGACCCGAAAGCCGATTCTATTCGGAACTTTACAATATCTAAATTTTTGTAAATCCTGTTGAAAACTAAGGAGTATCTCCCTCATGCAAAGCTCTGTTTTTAGCTGATTTTGGCTTTATATTTAGATCATATTGGTTATTTGTTCTCTATCAGTTTGTACATATCTTTGAGTTGATGATCTTCCAAACGTTTAGATTTTATCTGCACTGAAGAGAGGCAGAAATTGAATTCACAGTAACTTCGGTATCTAGTTATTTCTAATTAAATGAATGTAATGAAGAAAATGTGCGACTTTTTAAGGCGTACATTTGCTATAGTGGGTAAAAAAAAATTTGACAAACCCTTTTGGACCCATGGACCCAAAACCCAATTCGTGATTTCTGATTTCAGGCTTGTCGCTTACATGTAAATATCCCATATTCCATTGCAGATACAAAGAAACATTCAAAAGAACAAATGTTCGTACTTTTAACGATGAAAATCAATAAATGTACTTATTATATAGCAACATAATATTTCCCTAAAAAAGCAACCAAAAGAAAGCGTGCAATAAATTTCCATATTGCACTAGTGCAATATGAAGTAATCTTCATGACGTAACTGACATAGAAAATACTTTATTAACAGAAATTTTAGCTTTGCTATACAATAAAGGGTTATTGGATGAATATTTGGGATTATTATCCCTCAAAGTATATATATATTTCACACGCAAGCTCGTGCAGTATAAAATTCTACTCGGGACAATATTCCCCAATATTCATGCAAGAACCCTTTAATATTAAGCTTTGATTTTTTGTATTGCCGGCAAATTAGTAGTGAGAAATTATGAAACAACTTCCGGGAAAGACGTATCAATTGTTCTTCGAACAATTGACATACTTCTTGTAAGAATATCATCCCAAGTTTTCCTTATAACTTATAACTTATTAGCTTACATAAAGCAATATATCCTTTCAAGGACGATTTTTTAACGTCGTGTTTCTGACGGCATTTGAACCTATGATAAAATACATTGTTAACCTTGTCACATATTCAATCAATGGAAAACTATTTTATACGATTTTAAGTTGTCTTTCTTTTCACGTGCATTGACAAACGTACTCACTTCAAACTAATATGGCAAGGAAATATAGCACCAATCAAACTTCCAAATGTTTTGATTTTATCTGCACTGAAGAGACACACTTTGCCGAAATGCGCATATGCAGAAACAAAATTTACAATAACTTCGGTATTTTGTTATTTATTTATATAGGATATATTATAATAAACAGACAACATGAACATATCTATGCCACAAATATATGCAAATTAATCATTTTCTTGTAGTCTTACCTGTTTAACTGCGTGGTGCATTTGTCCAAATCTTAACCAAGCCTGATACAAAATGAAAGTACTGGCAAAAGCAGTAATTACTGCAGTAGATATTGTGTATATTATCCCTAAAACAAAGAATAAATTGCTCAAAGTTTCATAGATAATTAAATATTAGACACTGAAGTTTCTGTTAAGTTTCTTCAGATAGCTTTTATTGATAACACGTGTCTCTTCAGCGAAGATCAAATCAATTTACGAGACCATAACCTAAAAGAGGCGAATTTCATTTCCGGGAATTTCATAAATTCCAGAATTTTCATTTCCGGAAATTCTGTATTTCTTTTCCGGTAAGAGCATTTAATTTTCATTTCCGAGATTTTTTTGTACATGAATAGAGACAAATCTAAAAGATGGTTTTCAAGTTATCTACAAAGACTTGTTTAGTTCCCTTGCAGAATGTGGCATGTGACTGTAATTTTCAGCCATTTTAGATGTTTCCTGTTATCCCATCTTTTACATGTGTGCAGATATGTCTGTTAAATGTTTCATATTCTTAAAGAAATATTTAGCGACTAGGTGAACGTACAAACATATGAAAATAAATCACCGTTTTTCGTTTTCAAACAATGCTTAATTTAAAACATTTTAGAGGTTGCAATACATTTTACAATTTATTCTGTTCATAGTATTCTCTGTGTTAGACAACACTAATAAGTGAACCTGAATGAGGATCATATGCATTTTTAGACATGGGAATTTTCGTTTTTTTAACAATTCTAAATTTACAACATTTTATAGGATGTAATACATCTTGCAACGAAATTTGCTCAAAACCCTATTGAAATTTACCTTGGTGAACAGGACTAAATGTTATTTGAACCATAATGGGGTAGATTTGTATTTTGTACCTGGCTGAGGTATACTTGTCTTCTAAGAATTCCCGGAAATGATGCATTTCATTGGTAAATTTATATTATATTATATTTATATTATAACAACCCAGGAAATGAAATACAACAATTCCCGGAAAAGATATGCTAATTCCCAAAAAAAGAAAGTCTTCGCCAAAAAGGTGAATAAAAGTTGCTACAGTACAAATAATCGTGTAAATCGTTCTCGTCACATTGGTTCATAGGGCTCATGCATTATTTAAAACAACTTGAAATTTTTAATAATCTGTCCTTCATGTTAAAGTCTTTGAAAAAAATAATTGACAAACAAAGACATCTTGCAAACATAACTTATCGAAAATGAATGCAATCCGACAGAAAAGAATCACCAATGCTGATGTTACAAGACTTACTACTGAAACAAGCCTTACATCTATTTTCAATTTCGAATAATCAATCACTAAATAGACAATATCTGAGGTCTTGGATATGGGTCTAAAAGGTCACTTTTCAGCACGCGACAGTAAAGAAGACGTCACGAGATAAAGCCTTCTTGGGCGGACATGTTTGTGACGTAGGACGGACAAGCGTCAAATGGTGAACCAGCCCCAATAATCCAATCGTTATATTTCGTTTCATTTCGATCACTCCATGAACGCCTGAATGCAATGGCTGTTGAAAATCGTCACCATCTCAACTCATCATGGGTACCGGTAATTCTGCGAAAATATGAGTGGAAAAAGAAAGTTGATTTTCTGACGTTTGAAACATTTTTTTGTTTTCATTACAGGGACAGTTGTAATTAACACTAATAGTTACGATATTATGTATCCGTGACTTAGAATAACTCCTTTTTGCCAAAAAGATGCGCCGAGTCTTAATTTTGCTTTTGCCGTTGTTTGTTTGCTTACAAAGGAAGTTGAAATTGCACAGTCTCAAATGAAAGAATAAGTTTTACTGGCCCCCACACATTGTGTCAGGGCTGGCGTGTTCTATGACGAAAGGGAATTCAGGCCTTCGAAGGTAGAGAGAATCGGATACGGAGGGGGCTTAATTATTAGGGTAACTGGTGAATCTAAATACCAGAACTCGGATATGGTCTGTTCAAGCCGCATTTGTAGTGTTGTGCGTTCACCCAAAATTTACCAAGTGCAAAGGATCAGCAATTTTTGAGAAATGAATAACCGTAAGTCGCAATTAATTTGTTTATCATATCTGCACTTGAAACATGTTATTGTTAAATAAATAAATCTGATGCAGATTAAGGGAAGCAGGCCTAGGTTAAGGAACATGACTCTTGAAAATCACTTTTACGTTTATTTGAATCATTTTCTTAATTATATTCTCAGTTTCAAAGTAACAAAGATTATTTTAATTCCGTTTCACACCAATGCCTAAAAGCATCGATGAAACTCACTGTTCAAACGCTTTAACAATTCAAAGAGTTATCTCCCTTAACCAATGTCTACTACCCTCAGGATTTAAACATAACTGCAAATAAGGCAATGTGTATTATGTATACCGATATTTTTGTATGAGTATCGCTGTTGCCGATCTTGTATTCTAATTAACATTATTTGAATATATTCGCAGACTATTTCAGTAGTTTCAGTTCAGGATACTTTTGATTGATTTTGCTATTGGGTTTTTAATGTTATTCACCTTAATTCGACCCTGTATGACATTACTTTTTTTTTCTAGCCCACTACAGTAAATGCAACTCGATAAACTTAACATGTACAAACTAAAAAGAGCATTGATAATCATATACGACTTAGCACAACACGAACTCTGCTATCAATTTGTTTATTTGTAAAATATTATGCAATGAATTACTGACAAACTACAATATACTTTTTGACAAACAATGTATAGTTTTACGGCCGATACTTGAGATTACCTTCGATAGTCCAACCATTGATCTGGTTTTGCTTGGTCCCAACTGAAATAAAAAAAAATCATATGTATTTTTATCAACATTTGCTTTAGGTTATACAGTAACTTTATTGGATCTTTTGTTTTCATATTATCAATGCAGAAATACATCTTAATAACTTGAATGCTTTTATATAAATAAAAATTGAAATCATTAAACAAAACTACAGATATTGTTTTTTATTATATAGATTGCAATGAAAGATTGAAATTTCTCAGTGAATTAAAAGTGATAATTAACTGTGAAATTATTTTCCATAATTTCACTCTAGGAAGTGACGTCACAATAGACGTTGTCAACGTCGTTGTTAAGTAAATTAGGTAAACGTCTCAGCGGATTAACATCGAAAACGTAGTTCATGAAAAGAATCTTAAATTAAACCATTAAATATGCAAGAACTGATCTATATAATAAAAACAATAACTAATCCTAGATTCTGATTATCGAAAATATTCAACTCATGATCGAAAAACGCTATAATTCACTCATGCGATAATCAGAATCTCGGATTAGTTATAGTATAATTATTAATTAATAAGTTCTCATGCGGCTTATGCAAAGTTATCTTGCCACTTCATTTAGTGACTTAGAAGTATGTGTAGCTTCTGAACAACTATTAAAAAAAGGTTATTCTTTATTTATTAAATTTACTTTTTTTACTCATAGTATACATTTTTACGCCATATTTAAAGAACATTTGTTGTATGTCGTCAATACATCATTAGACGAAACGTTTATAATTATTATGACAAGATATCAATACAAATTCAATATATACAAGAACAGTTATGCTTAAATGAAAGATGAAAATAAATTACTTAAGCAAAATAATGATATATTAATTACATATCAGAATATTTACCTTAAATCTTGTATGGCACAAGGATTCGAAGGCAAAAATTTGTTTTGATTAATTTTGTAAATTATAATTTTTTAAAAAAAAATCAATATTTGTAAGTAAGAGATAGTCGAATCACATCAAATTATCTTGATATCAACGTAAGAGAAAAAACTAAACTAATCTAAAAATAATGTATATGTTGTGTACAAGTTGTGATTTTAAAACTTGTACAGACATATTGTACAAGTTGTACTGACATCCACTCTGACTTGACATTATTAAAGACAACAAATTTTCTGTGACAGAATTGGAAAAAAATGACATTTGTCCTAGAAAATTCAAGTTTTAGACTATTGTGTTTCATAAAATTTTAAAACCAAGACTAAGTAATTAAAGTACAGTAAGCTTGCGGATTTCAATGTGTTTATTTTACAAAAAATCTTTAGCAGCATTTGTTTTATGCTAAAATGCCTTTATGTTTCAGTTATAGTGATTCATTTACCTTGTCTTAGTTCTGATCATGTTAAATGTACTATGAATTTGTTTGAAACATAGAATTAAAATGTCAGAATTCTTGATGACATGAAGGTACTCACAATTTTTCATAACTTGTACAAAAGGGGTAGGGCGCTTATAGCCGGGTTTTTTTTTTCAGTACTAGGGTCATTTTCTAAAGTTGTCATAAAATTATTAAATTTTATATATTCACAGAAACAGAATACTGGGGCTATGATAAGATGTTAAAATAATAAGATACGATGCTAGGAAAGTAATTCTTTAAGTCTTTGAAAAAGGCTGAAAATGCATTTTTGCATATTTAAGTCAATTTTCCGACTTTTGAAATGGGAATCCCCAAGAAGGACCTACAGATCCAATCAAAACCAAAGGTTTTTAAAGGGAAATATACAGAGGAAGAAGTGATTAAAATGTTAGAGTTTCTGATCGACAATATTTTTGTCCAGTTTAGAGGACTTGTTTTTCAACAGACTATCGGAATTCCTATGGGCACAAACTGTGCGCCTCTCCTAGCCGATCTGTTTCTTCACTCTTATGAGGCTCGAAATAAAGATAAAAAAACTGGCCCAATCCTTCAATTTCAGCTTCCGTAATATAGATGATATTTTGTCACTAAACAACCTTCGCTTTGGTGATTTTCTTCATCTAATCTATCCAAAGAGCTCGAAATTAAGGCTACCACAGATACTCTACATCAGCCTCGTTCCTTGACCTTCATCTCGAAATTGACAACAGAGGTAGACTTCAAACTAAGCTGTACGACAAACGCTGTATGACTTCACCTTTCCAATAGTAAACTTCCCTTCTTTTTGTTGCAACATCCCCACAGCGCCGGCATATGGAAAAAGAAGGGAAACTGGGAATGTGTCAAAGAGACAACGACCCAAAGGGGAGTAATAACAACTCAAAGCCACCATGGAGTTTACATCTCCCAGCTCATTCGCTATTCAAGAGCTTGTGTTCGATACAATGACTTCCTTGATAGAGCCCGGTTGCTCACAAATAGGCTACTTCAACAAGGGTATGTTACCACAAACTTGAAGCCATTCTTCCAGAAGTTTTACGGTCGACATCACCATCTTGTGGCCCGCAATGGGATATATGTTTCCCAGATGACAACAGATCTTTCCCTTTAAAGCTTAATTGTTGTTTCCTCTACCGGATTTGACTTCACTACCGGATTTGACATGTTCAACGCGGCGGATGTCTTATAAGAAGCAGGAGATGCTTACTCTACCGATACATCTGATCTCACGCATGGTTTTTTTATTGGGTCCGTGTTGTTCATCTTTGTGTGTGTGTATCTTCATTTTTTTTTCTGTGCCGTACTCATGTTGTGTCTCTGTTTCTTTTTTGTTTCCGGTGTTGCCATTGTCCTTGGATTATTCGTTTTGGATTGACGGTTCGGTTCTCACTTACCTTTTTTACACAGGTCTTTACAATCAAATATGAAAAAGAAAGGAAATTGGGTAAATGTCAAGGAGACAACATCCCATATCCAGGTTAAAACGACCAAAAACAAAACATCTAGGGGTTATCATATGGTCTTGAACACAGTGAGGAACCTCACACCATATAGTAAGCCCTAAATGGCCCCGAAAAGGTAAAAAAAGTGAATAAATCAATGGAAACAAACCACATCCAATAACCCAAATATCAAAATATTTTTTTTTAAGAAGACAAGGACAAGCCAATGACCAACATGTTCCTGACTTGGGACAGGCGCAGAAATTGCGGTGGGGTTAAACTCGTTTTCTTGGATCCAGACCCTCCCCCTATGTGTGGTGAATGGCTAAAAATAAATACACAAAAAGACTCACACTAAAAATCAACTAGAAAAAAGTCCAACTTATCAAGACGAGTACCCTTACAATGAAGTACATAAAACATGAAGACAATACACACAGGTACTGTCCGGGCAAATGCTCGCAGTTACTGACAGCTAGCTAAGGACATAATTTCCGTTGACTATGATATCAAGCCTTCTTACATATGAAATTTCAATTGAAATACTTCTAAATAGATTTGGTATAACAACATCATCAATTATGAAAGAAGAACATGATATT
>MJUU01008977.1:0-20133 GCA_002080025.1 Modiolus philippinarum
TCATTTGTCCGGATAACTCCTCCTACAGTTTATTAGATTGGAAGTTAGTATTTTGCAGGTTGATTCTTCACATATCAAAGATGTGCATGCTACTTTGATTTTGATTTTTGATATTTTTTTCCAGAAAACTACACATTGTTGAACTTTGTCATTTTTATGCATTATATTGCATATAGGGTACATTATTTGTTCGGATAAATCCTCCTACAGTTTTTAAGATATTTTACAAGATGAATGTGGAACTGTAAGAGATGTGCAAACTACTTGGATTTCAATGTTTGATAATTTTTAGATAATGCAGGATTATCGGATATGTGGGGGCGTGGGGTATGTGAGCTTGCTCACTAAGGTTCCTTAATTATAAAAACATTCCTACTATGTATTGGCTTCCTAAACTACACAAAAATCCTTTCAAATTTCGTTTTATTTCTGCATCAAGTAAATGTTCAACTACACATATTTCTGAGTTATTGACCAGTGCACTCTCTACCATAAAAAATTTCGTCATCAACTTTAGCAACAAATGTTATGAATACATTGGAATTAACTACTTTTGGAGTGTTAAAAATTCGGTAGAAGTTTTGGAAAGACTTCGATCTGTTAATGAAGCATACACCTCCGTCGATGGCTATGATTTTTCTAACCGCTATACTACATTACCGCATACACTCATCAAAGAGAAATTTTCGTATTTGATCAAATGGTCCTTCAAAAAATCAGGATGTACGTACATTTGTTGCAATATATTTAAATCGTTTTTCAGTGACGACAAACATGACAAATATACCAACTGGACTTGTTAGGATATGATAAAAGCATTAAATTTTCTGCTTGATAATATTTTTGTTCGTTTCGGTGATACAGTCTATCAGCAAAAAATAGGTATTCCTACGGGTACCAACTCTGCACCTCTCATAGCAGATTTATTTCTTTATTGCTACGAGTCACAATTCATGGCAAAAATTTTAAAAAGAACCTTCTTAACAGCATTAAGTGGATAAATTTAACAATACATATAGATATTTGGACGATATTTTGGCTTTAAATAATCCTGAATTTTCTAAATTTACAGATGAAATTTATCCTGCAGAACTTACTTTAGATAAATCCAATAGCAGCAGTGATTATACTCATTTTCTTTGTCTTGATATATCAATAAATCAAGGAAAGTTAAACACTAAGGTTTATGATAAAAGGGATGATTTCTCATTTCCTATAGTCAATTTCCCCCATCTCGACGGCGATGTCCCGTTGGCCCCTTCTTACGGGGTCTACATTTCACAACTTGTTCGATATGCACGAGTATGTAGTAATGTTTCTGACTTCAAAGACCGAAATCTTTGTCTCACTGAAAAGCTTCTGCATCAAGGGTTTAGATATCATAAATTGATAAAAACATTCTCTAAATTTTATTATAGATACATTGACTAATTAAGAAAATTTGGTTCTACATGCAGGGCTCTTATAAATCAGGGCATTTCACATCCAAACTTCTATGGAAATATCATTTACAAAGCGCATAAATTCAAAAATTGTCATTCCAAACTTATTTATCCGTTGAACAAACTTATTCATAAATGATATAAATACAGCATTGTTGATAAATCTTTACTTCTGGTTTTTGTTGGCAAAAATATTGATCATCTCCTAAATGCTTTACACCATAACTAAATTTAAACAATTTTTCATATTGGCAGTATTTGGCATTGCACAATATCATGTTCTTCTTTCATAATTGATGATGTTGTTATACCAAATCTATTTAGAAGTATTTCAATTGAAATTTCATATGTAAGAAGGCTTGGTATCATAGTCAACGGAAATTATGTCCTTAGCTAGCTGTCAGTAACTGCGAACATTTGTCAATAACTTAAGTTCCAAATGATCAATCCTTATGAAATTTTAACACAATGTTCCTTGGCACAAAAGAAAGACTTTGAGTGGTTTTTGATTTTGTGGCCCCTCCAATTTTTAAAAAAAGGGGCCAAAAAGGGCAAAATTGGGTGTATTCACATAATTGGCTGTAGAATTTTTATTATTCATCAGATTTAAATGGGGTTTCTTTCAGTGTGCTGCTGAGGAAATTTCAAATCCGAGGTATGTCAATGGATTTCACGTCGCATGTACCTTTCATGAGATAAATGGGGCCCAAAAGGGGCGAATCACAAAATTTTTATTTTTTTATTTCTAGCCCGATTTTGATGCTGTTTTTTCATGGATTCCATATGAAAAATTAATATGGCGCTAAACTTTTAGATATTTGATCACATGTTTCCTTTTCGTAGCTATGAGGGGACAAACGGGTCGAAATTGCAAATTTGCAAATTAGATAATTTTTTTTATTTTTCATCGGATTTCGATGGGATTTTTTCTTTACATTCCTCCTGTCTTAAGCTTTCTGTAGTATGTCAACGGATTTTGCGTATCTCTTACCGTTTCTGAGCTGTAAGGGGTCAAAGGAGTCAAAATTGCAGCTTTCACAATTTTCACAAATATGTAAAATTTTGATTTCTCATCGGATTGAGATGTTTTTTTGTTTTTTTTCTCTCTAGTTTGTGTCCAGCTAATTATTGTTTCAGTCTCCTTATTGTGTCCATCTAGTTACTGTGTCAAGCTCTTTACTGTGTCCACATTCACCTTATATTGCACTTGTTCAAATTTCAGTGGTCGACATGCTGCGGTCGTATCATGCTGCGCTCCGCGTAGCCCTTTATTCATATATAAAAAATATAATGTCCTACATTCTTGTCTTGCAGGTATTGTTTCTTACACTGTTAGTAATATTTACCCCATTTCAGCATAAATGCCCTGTCACATTACAACGTTCATGTCAATGTGTGCTGAAGTTCGCAATTTTTGTTAGAACGATTGCACATGCTGTTAAAATAGTAAAAATTCTCTTGGTGGATGTATTCATAACTTGAAAATTTACCTTGCGTTTTCTAGAAATTTACTGTTTTTTTAATCAAAATTCTAATCCCTTAAAAGTACTACCGCTTCATTCCGTGTATTGCACTCGTTCGATGTCCTTAGTAATAGATTTGGCTTCCTATTTCGATATATTTGGTAATGAGTACTTCTTTTTTTACTGCTTTTGGATTGTAGCTTTCCATATTGATTCGAATGCTGATGCATGATGAGAGGTTACTCCTTGAAGCACGTGCACAGCATAACAAAATTTATTGTTTACTATTCAACTTGGTTATTTTTGCATTTTTCAGGCTTGTGACCGAATTATCCTTGATTTGTCTGCGCTTACAAAACTTGTAACAGCGTATGGCGACGTTAAACTCATCAATAACGGTCGTCTAGCATACATTGAATTTTAGTATAGCGCTTTGTTGATTGTTCGTCAGATCCGATTGAAATTGTCATTTTCAAAGGTACATATAAACATCGGTAGAAATGCCACCGAAAATTACGAAGGATTTGCAGATAGAATAGGTCCCTAAAAAATCACAGAATTGATGAAAAAAATAATACATTCCTGGGGAATTTTCTCTTGTTCTTTTTCAATTAATTCTATAATAAAACTTGCTAAAACGTTATTCGGTTTGCGTTCTTTACACATTTTAAACAACGTTCGGGAGTATTACATATGTCAGAAAACTTATGTTTAACGTACCTTTGGTGTTCGTCTAAAATTTGCATAACAACACATTGGCAAACGTCTTGAAATTTTGAGCATATTCGAAACTTTTCGACGCACCCAACGGTAAACAACATACATCGGCATGTTTGTAACGTGTTAAGTGCCCCCTTGGACTAGCGTGTACGAAAATATTCGCATATGTCTGCACACTTTTTTGGCGATGTACTTTTTGTGTCACAGGACCATATGCTGTCAAAAGTTTTTGTCAATTTTTAGACACAACAGTTTCCATTTTTAGTGGTGTTATATTTTCTTGTCTTGCACTAGTGTAAGACAAAAAAAACCGTGCATTTTACCACAAATATCGTGTTGTACACGTTATGGTCTGTAGTCTACATTTATGATATTGTTGATCTTAATTGTTGATCTTCAATGTATTCATCTACATATACACTTGGTCATAAATGTGGAATATTCGTATTTTCTGAGCCAAAATTTGAAGTTTGGAAGCATTATGCCTAAAAGTGTGTGGATGAAAATATAAAATTATTTTGCTTTCAAAATTGTTTTCTAACTGTGAACTACGAAAGTCTCTGATTCTACGAATCTGTCAGACCACTCCTTCAACCCTTTCTGAACCCAACTTTTTTATGAAAATGGGACATTTTTTAACTCAAATATTGTGTGTACAAATATTTCCTAAAAATGCAATTTTCGATGCCCATCGTGTACAAGGCTGATTTAAGTGAAGATTTCAGAGATTTATTAAAGGATAATTTGATTTTTTTTTAAAAACAAACAGCCCTTAAATATCTCAGGCATTCACCACCAAAAATATTCATACTATTTAATGACCAAGAGTATTTATATATTTATTTGTAATGTAATATCATTTCAATAATCAAAAAAGGGATATAGATTAAATTCTTATAAAAACTTTGCAAGATTAAGCAAACGAAACAAGGCTTTTATTGTTGTTCTTCCTTTTGAAGTCTCCATTAGGCCTTCAACAAAGAGCAAACACTGAGACCTCATAGTAAGTTCAAGACGGCCCCTAGCACCGGTTTGAGCAGAATTGACTTGCTAAAAGTTGAATGACGTTACATTCATGTATCTTCACTTTTGGTCATTGTTGCGGGATCGTTAATAAACATAATGTATCGGGCAAAATAGTCCTACAAATACTGTCATCCGTTGCCCGACAAAGGGACCGGTGGACAATACAACATTCCAAAGGTTTTGGTTTTATCTGCACTGATGAGACATAAGTTGTCGAAATGCGCATATGCAGAAAATAAATTAACAGTAACTTCGGTATTTTGATATTTACACGATCACAGGGCACTCATCGAATTGATTGCAAGAAAAATTGTCAAATAAAGTCGGTGGATGTGTGCAATATATATATACAGTATAATATCTAAGGAAAACACGAGAATAAATCTATTAAAATGTGGTGCACTCGGGCATGCATTTCAGATTTGACAGAAAGCGACGTAACTCTTCGTGTATACAGACAAATGGGGACGATATTTTTCTATGGATTTCCATATATTTTATAGAGATTACTATGAGGAGTGACAATAAACACTATAGTGAAAGTACAAGACAAGAGATTTTTGGAGAGTCGGACACCATCGAGTAACATTTCAATAATCTCGGACTCGGTAAGCTTCCTCCGAGACTACGGAAATCTCACACTTGGGCACCCCATGCACTTTCTTTTGTCTCGCACTTCCCCGTGTGTTAAATTCTAAATATCTCTGTATTATTTTCAGACAATGTTGTCCATGTTATCTTCTCTATTTTTATGTATAAATGATGTTTCTTATTTTGGTATAACTAAAAATATAGAAAGTCGTCGTCCATTAATAAATTGAATTTTGTAACATATTGGATAAACACATGTTACTTTAAAGTACTCAAATTATTTGTATTATTCAGATTATCTGTGTCCTGTATAATGATGGCAAACAAATCACCCTGTCTCGGAATAAACTTTTACAATATTTTAAGTGCTAACGTGTAAGATTATTGATTGCTTCCAACAAAATCAAATGTATTCGTTTCATATTAACAATCGGAAATCGGATGTATTTCTTTAAAAAAATACCGACACTGACAAATTTCCTGCTCTAAAGCTAACCTGCTGGGATATAATCAGGGATGATTAAAACAATATTCTCCGTAAAATTCTGCGTTCTGATTATTGCAATTCATTAAGATTTTAACATTTAATTCAAATTAATATTCATGTCTCGTATTAAATTTTGTTTTGCCCGCATCGATACAACATATCGCTACGATTAATTTCCCCACATAAAGGATTTCATATATTTGATAATTAAATTGAATGTCAGACGACCTACACATATAACGAAGGTTCACACGTACTTTTGGTATGAATTGAAAATGTCCAGCACTCACACGTCACTTGTAAAAATACTTCACAAAAACCTATCAGAAAGTGTTATGAAACCTTTAATGTCTACTTGGTCGATATTTTACACATTAGTTTTTTTTGGAATCCTGTACTTCCAGTGTAAAGCAGAACAAACGGTACCAATTAATCTTTTTGAAAATCAATGAAATTGTATTATGATGCAATATGTTTAAAAATACCCTTTTTATTTTTTTTTATTTACAGATTTGCCATGAACAACAGCACATACTCAGAAGTCGACGATGAGGAAGGAATTCCTATTTTTCCACTATACGTATATGCAATATATGGAACTATTGGAAGTGTAATGATCTTTTTCACAGTCTTTGGCAATGCATTGACCATACTATCATACCTGCGAGACGAGAAGCTACATTCCGTTTACAACACGTACATATTCAACTTTGCTATCGCCGATTTTATTCTGGGATCTATTGTGTTACCAATATATTTAGCATATATAATTGGCCCAAGTTCTTTATGGTTGAACTATTATATTTGTAAGATATTTCTTGTAATAGATTTCACCGTTTGTGTAGAAGGTGTGTTTATGATGATAATTATAAGCTATGACCGGTTAATGCTTCTCCGTTGTGGAGTGTCTTATTCCCAACGTGAAACAAAAACCAAATGCCATATTTTGATATTCTCATCATGGGCATTAGCATTCCTGCTTTATGGACCATCAATTATGTTCTGGGATATTTGGCATGATGGCGACATTAACATACCTGGTATATGCGATGTACAGTTTGCTCACCATTTTGTATTTACATCCGTCAGTGCCGTCTTAGAATTCTTCATTCCGTTTGTGTTGCTTGCTGTTGTCGATTGTTGTATTATTACTGAACTTCGTAAACGTAGGAAATTTCGTATATCATCGTTATTTAGAAGAAGTACCAGAAAGAGTTTGACAGGAGGGTCTTCCCATACGAAATCATCGTTAATTTCTACTTCCGAATTTTCCCCCGAAACAGCTTCTAATTCAACAAAGGAAAACGATGGTTCAAAAAAGAAAGAAAATAAAAGATGTCAAACTAATTACAGAAAACGAAGAGAAACAAAAGCTATAAAATCACTAGGACTTTTAATGGCTGTATTTTTTATTACGTGGGCGCCATATACCATTTACACGATAATCAAATCTATACGACATGGTGATATAGACATTCTGAGCTACGAAGCACTTACATGGTTTCTGTGGCTTAAGTCTTCTATCAATCCATTTCTTTATGCTTTTAATAGTAAGCGATATCGGAGGAATTTCAAATATTTTTTGTGTTGCATCAAATCATTTTCTAAATTAAGAAAGTAATATTGAAATATGAGTAAATTCATCACCGCCAAGACAAATGATCACACATGCAGATATCAATTAGCTGGATTTATTACAAAAGAATCAAGGTTACAAGATAAATATCCATAATGAAAAAAGTGCAATTGTCATACAACAAATAAGCTTATTAGCCTTATTCATCATTGAAACAGCTACTTTGTTACATCCAAGTTTATACATAATAAAGGAAATCAGACATTCAATACTGTTATATTTGATTAATGAATTGAAACATCTGTGCAACAGTTTTTGCATTTTCTATCCACTTCTCAGCTACAACGCATATTTTTACAAATGGAAACCGTGAAGAAAAAACTGCAGGTCAAAGCGGTAGTCAATAATCAAGTCCAACCTTGCTACCCGTTCTGCCTAAAATGATCCATTTTCACAAACAATTGTACCGTATCTTTAATTACTAGCTAAAACCAAATCAGGTTCTTACACTACACAACCTCGAAATCTTAAGAAAAAATACCTGCTACATATTATTCTAGTATTATGATTATAAAGTAAGTGAGAACCGAACTGTCAGTCTAAAACGAACAACCCAAGGACAATGGCAACGTCGGAAAAACAAAGAAACAAAGACATAACGTGAGCACGGCAAAGAAAAGAAAATGAAGACACGCATATATACAAAAATGAACAACACAGACCCAATAAAAACCATGGGAGAGATCAAGTGCACCGGTAGAGAAAGCATCTCCTACTTCTTATAAGACACCCGCCGTGTTGAACATGTCAACTCCAGTATTAAAGTCAAATCCGGTAGCGGAAAAACAAACTCTAGTGGCGAAGAGAAAGATCTGTTGTCATCTGGGAAACAGATATCCTATAGCGGTCCACAAGATCGTGATGTTGACCGAAAAACTTTTGTAGTGATGACCTCAAGTTATGGGCAACCTATCCTTGCTTAAGTAGCCTATTTGTAAGCAACCTAGCTCTATCAAGGTAGTCACTGTATCGACCACAGGTCCTTGAGTAGCGAATGAGTTGGGAGATGTAAACTCCATATGCCGATGCTTTTAGAATATTGCTACAAAGAAAAGGGAAGTTGACAATTGGAAAAGTGAAGTCATCGCGTTTGTCATATAGCCTAGTTTGTAGTGAACCTCTGTTGTCAATTTCAAGATGAAGGTCAAGGAATGAGGCTGCTGTTGAAGTATCTGTAGAATCCTTAATTTATAACTCGGCTATCACGTATGACTGATGACCGGTCTGTTATATCTTCTATTTATTGTTTTTAAAATGCTTAATGTAACTTTTAAAATGACATTTTAAAATCCAAAAAATCTTTAAATAGGTGTCGCGCGAGGAGCAGATCGTGTCACCCTCTTGGAGAATGTAACACCTTAATTTCTAAGGTTCATACTGCTCGCACTTTAGTTTTGTGGCATTATTGATCGTTTTGTTTGGTTTATCGTTGTCGTGTTATTTCTTCGAATTTTTTCCCTTTCTGCCTGTATGTTTCGGCAGATGTTTTCCGATGTAGCAAGACTAAACATTTATCAAAGAAATCTTAATGCATTAGATTGACATATTTCTAACAACGATCCCAAAGCAGTCAGCCTATAACATCACAGATAATGGTGTAGCATATAGCTCTATATAATGGTTGATACATGTAATATAAAGGTTTGTCAAATGATATGGTTCCCGCTGCCAACAGTGATAAAATCATCTTATTATACCTGCAATGTCTACGGTATAGAGTGCTGGACATAGTGAAGACGGCAAAGTCTGTTTCACTTCCTTTAGATAATGGACATTTTACAATTTCTCCTTTATTTAAAACCCAATTTCTTTAAAGTTTTGCATGTAGATCCAGAATGACCAAACATAACTGAAAAATGACACTGTTACAGTTAAAAATATGCCGTTGTGTACATGTGAATTTTCCTTGTTTTTGTTATACGGGTTGAAAATTCTAAGATTTGGATTTTTCTATTTTGAGGGCGGAAAATTTAATCGATGGGCAAGATACATTTGGTTAATACTAGATTACCTGTCAACAGGAAAAATGTGACATTAACCATGTCAGATTAGTCTACTCTTGGTGACAATCGCGCGAAGTAAATATTTTCCGTTTAAATTTTTAAAAAGCTTTTTCTTCCTCAAAAGTATACGATTTGCTATAAATAATTGCTGAATGTAGAAGTGTATGGTATTTTTACATAGTCATGCAGAATTTTGAGCCGAAATATACAGGAACGTAGTCAGCAGAATGCAAAATCAATTATCTAAAGGAAGTGAAACAGAGTTTAGTGCCAAAGATAACAATAAAGCACGGGTTCAAAGCTAGCCGTAGACCTAGCTCAATTTTCCGAAGCTAACAGATACAATAAGATGATATTCTTCACCGTTGGCATTCGAAATCATATACTAGTATTCTACATTTAATTTACAAACTCACCTTACAAACATGATATCATCAATTATATAGAGCTGTGCGCAACACTATTTTTATCTTTTTAATGGATCATATCTGTTGAAAACTTATCATTCTATTTAATTCCTACGCACCACACTTTTCATTATGTACTATGTAACAACAGGGAGGAATGACCCGGTTACCGAAAGCTATATTTTTATATCGCCGAGTGGACTAGAACGCTGGGCATAGGGCAGGCGGTGTTATAATGAATGACAATAAAGCATGGGTTCAAATTCAACTGTTGACTTTGCAAAATTTCTATGTAACAAATATAATAATATTCTTCCTTTGAAGCTGACCTTACCACAGCTTATAATCTCTGTCCACATGCCATTTTACCTTTCTTCTTGGGTATTTGCTGCTTCGTATTCAATGATCGCAAAATAAACAAACAAATAACTGAACTAATTGTGCACCACTTTTAGCTGATCTTTTCTTCCAAGTTTTTACAAGGGCTTACACAAAGAAAACAAAAACATTAAGCCCTGTCCTTTAATTTCAGCTTCCGCCACATAGATGATGTACTTTCTCTTAATAATCCTAAATTTAAGGAATATTTACATCATATCTATCCCAAATGAGCTTGAAATTAAATAAAGAACAAATACACCTACTTCAGCTTCGTACCTGGATCTTTTGTTGTATATTGACGAAGATTGGCGTTTGAAATCTAACGACAAGCGTGATAATTTTAATTTCCCACTTTCTTAGCAGCAATATACCTACCTCTCCAGCCTATGGAGTTTACATTTCATAGTTGATTCGTTACTATCGAGCGTGTAGTTTGTACAGTGATTTTTTGAACACAGCAAAACCACTGTCCCAAAAGCTGCTTAGTCAGGGATTTGTTCAACCATTGTTAATTTCATTAATTTCATCCCTCAAGAAATTCTATGGCCGTCACCATAACATCATTGAAAAATATGACGTGTCAGTATCCCAAATGAAAGAGGACATTTTCAGCTAGATTCACGGATTTGACTACCGATTTTGACATTTTCCTAGATTGACTCACTTACAGAGTGACGGATGCTGTTAACAGAGCAGGACATGCTTACCCTTCCGGAGCAAAGTTTCACTGGAGTTCACACTATGAGTGCCTTGTTTCTGAGTGTTGTGTTTTCTATATCTGCTTTGTATCTGTCTAACGTCATTGTTTTGTGTGTTTAATGTCATTGTTTTCTGTGTCCTCGTTTTTTTTTCCCTGTCTTTGGACTTCGATTTTTATGAATTTCATCCCTTTGTTCCTTCGGTATTCTACTGCCGTTGTTTTTGGCCATGTCTTTGGACTTCGAGTTTTTGTAAATTCCATTCCTTTGTTCCTTCGGTATTCTACTGCCGTTGTTTTTGTCTATACAACTGAGTATATATCTCGGCCAAAAAAAAAGCATTCCAGATCTATACAATATATTTGCAAATTGATGCAAATGTGTCCAGTTTAACAACCAATTATATTGAAGGTCGTATATCGGTCCAAATCTTTATTTATTTTTATCTTATTTCAGTTTAATATTAACAATTGTAAAGTGAGAGTTGAGAGTCAACTCTATGACTTGAAGTTCATAAACTTTAAAATACGGTTTTATGCTCTTGTAAAACAATTACTTCTGTACATTATTAGATTTCGATTGTTTTGATGATTTTTTTACTCGGTAATACAATTTATTTTGGGTTTAATGATTTTTTCCGTAATTGATAACAACAGATCTTTCTCTTTGCCACTAAAGTTTGATTTTCCTCTACCGGAGTTGACAAGTTCAACACGGCGGGTGTCTTATAAGAAGCAGGAGATGCTTACTCTACCGGTGCACCTGATCTAACCCATGGTTTTTATTGGGTCCGTGTTGTTCATTTTTGTATATGTGTGTGTCTTCATTTTCTTATCTGTGCCGTGCTCATGTTATGTCTTCGTTTCTTCGTTTTTTCGACGTTGCCATTGTCCTTGGATTGTTCTTTTCAGACTGACGGTTCGGTTCTCACTTACTTTCACACTCTTGGCGTCCTCATTTAAAACTGTCCGTTATAATTTTGCCATTGTTGTTAAAGATAAATCGTCAAGTGTAGATTACAAGACATCAAGAAATTATATGGAGTATTAAATTTAATTTGGAACTTCTCTTGAGCCTGACAATACAATATAAAACTGTGTTGCTTCTTGTGATTCATGTACATGTATTTAGCATGTCTAAAACATATGAGGGAAATTAATGCATTGAAAAAATTAAAACCATCCCGTTTCCCTGCATACTGTTTCAGCTTTTACTTGTGCTTTGCTACAATTGTCAAGCCTGTACTTGTGTTCTTTTCTTATACTGTATCATAATGTATTTTAGAATAAAAATATTGAAAATTTTCATCGGCAAACGAATATCGAAGCACCAAAGAGAACAAAACGAAGCACTTACCATGTGACACCCCATACAAAACATAGAGGTAACATTAGGTGCTCCAAAAGTCAAGTGTCTTTCACCTACACAGATCTGTCCATAGCTGAGACATATAATTTGTCAAAATGCCCTATATTGTGTACTTTTGTTCCATACCTACGTTTTAGCGGACAGGATATGGCTATCATAGAGTCCCTCCCTTCGTTCGTCCGTTCGTCCGTTTGTTATTCAGTCCGCCATATGGGTAATCTCTTTGTGGCGATATCTCCTATACCACTTGGTGAAATCACAAAAACCATTAAAGAATTTTTGTGCGTATTACCATTTAGCGCCAACTATTTTAGAATTGGTTTGATTCTATTCTCTTATATTTTTTTTAATCAAATGGGAAAACTGGGGTATATATTAGTTTTTAATCGTGATTGTTGATATCACTGCTGGTTGTTGTTAAATGGTTCTTTTAAGAGTAAAACTGATAATTTCTGTTAAATTTTATACGAAATTGTAATAATAAAAGATCTACATACTTTATACAACATTGCTGATCGAAAAATGTATATTTTGTCAAATGATACCGAACGCTCAGGGTAAAATTGGAATTCGAAAACGTTTCCCGTCGAAACATGACTTATAAGGATTTTTACGTTCAAATTATTGTTTTACATGTCACATATCTTCGCAACTTCCAGATACATCCTAAAGGTAGCTAAATTGAACGACACTCACAGGCTCTTTTGGGACGCTAAGCGATTGCCATTTTTAATTATAAGAAGATTTTAAAGATTAGATGCTTTCCAAAATGATTTTTTCTGATACACTTTTTCTAAATCTATGACATCTGAGTCTTTTCGTCCTAATATGGAATGGTGCAGTAACAAAATAAACGTACAGAATCGACAAGGGTCGAAATCTAAAGTATCAAAGGACAAAATAGGTGAAAAAGCACTGGAGAGGCTGTAAACCGCAATATGGTCTTTAACTTGGTGTAACCATTTGAAAAGGATTGGTGTGTTGAACCAATGATGTTGCGACCTAAACCTCCCCTTCTATTACGGTAGTGCCGGGTAGCAAAGTAACCACACTTTTTCTTAATCTATGACATCTAAATCCTTGACATTTACCCCAATTCCTTTCTTTTTCACAGTTGCTATCGATTTGTAGAAAATGACAAATGTTGATCTAAGTACATTAACAATGAAGGGATATGGAGTAAATGCAAATGAGACAAGTCTCTACAAATACATGGTCATATTAAGCAATGGAACAACGCTTTTATGGTTGTTCTTCATCTTGAAGTCACCATTAGGCCTTCAACAATGAGCTTTACTCATACCTCATAGTAAGTTCAAGGCGGCCCCTAGCACCGCAGCACCCTAGCACATGTATTTATTGAAAAAAGAATCCTTGACTAGATCATTCTTGCAATTGAAAGCAAGAGTCGATGTCATCCCAGGCAAATCATTCGATGATCCCATCTTGATAGCAGCTTGCATGGAATCCAATTTTCGTTGAAATCCGACAAAGTTGAAAATTTTCACGTATTTCGGCGGCTATCTTGGAAAGAGCGGCCATTTTGAAAATTTTAAACACAGTGTATACAACTTAGATGGTTGTCCACTTTGTGCAAAGTTTGAAATCTTTTTATGCAGCCATTTAAAAAAAAATCGCTCGGACAAGAATTATAATAAAAAGAATATTAATAGAAACTAGATTTGCAATTGCATGCAATCGCCGATGTAACCCCAGACAACTATTTTGATGATCAATCTCATTCGCAGCCTCAAAATCTACATAAAAATCAATTTTAATCTAAATCAGACAAATTTGAAATTTTGACGTATTTCGGCGGTCATCTTGGAAATGGCAGCCATTTTGAAAATTTTGTCCATATACATTCCCTCCACTCATCCGACTGAACATACAAAATATGAACAAGTTCTGCAAAGGAATTTCTGAGATATTCAATTATCAATTCTTTTAACGTTAAATGGCTGCCATTTTTAAAATTTTTAACACACAGCATTTAACTTCAGAAAGTGGTCTAACTTTGTGCAAAGTTTGAAATCATTCCAAATTCATTTTCAAAATAATAGCCCAATCAAGAATTATTGGAAGAAGAGTAATAATAACCAGAATTGCAATTGCAAGCAATAGCCAATGCCAACTCAGACCACTAATTCGATTATTTGCAGCATCAAACTCTACCTAGAAATTAATTTTCATTGAAATCCGACAAAGTTGAATTTTGATGACTTTTGACAGCCATTTTGAAAATTCTAAACGTGCAGCATACAATTTCAGATGGTATTCCAACTTTGTGCTACGTTTGAAATCATTCCATTCAGCAATTTCAAAGTAATCGCTCTGACAAATTTATTGGAAGAAAAAGAAGAAGAAAAATGAGTAGAAGAATAACAAAATACCGAAGTTACTGTGAATTTATTTTCTGCATATGCGCATGTCTCTTTAGTGCAGATAAAATCTAAACGTTTGGAAGACCATAAACTCAAAGATGTTTTAAACTGACTAATATAATCTAAATGGAAAGCCAAAATCAGCTGGGGACAGCTTTGCACGAGGGATATGCTCCTTAGTTTTCAACGAAATTTAGAAATGTAGAATAACATCATGTAATCCTGGCTACGTCTGGGGTGACATAATTACAGTTCAACTGAAACTCCAATTTTTACACAAGAGATTGTATCTGAAAAAAAAACTTTTCAATGATCGTATTAGATGAGATGTTTTGAAGCCCTGATTGATAAAGTAAGATAATCATGCCTAATGAGAAAGTCGGGGTAATTTGTACTTGTTGCTAGCTAAAGGCAATAGTGATGGGAGCCATTTAGCAAAGGGAAAGCACATCACCAATGTATTTATACGTGAGATTGGAACGTTAAGCATCTATTATCTTCTGAGGCTTATGACTTGCTAGCTACCTGGGCCCTACAGCAATGAATTTAGGGCAAACAGATTGTGATTACCCAGAAAATTTGTTTCATAAATTAAAGCATGTTTTAGCTGACCTTTTCCTTTACTCGTACGAGGCCAAGTTTTTACAAGGGCTTATTCAAAGAAAACAAAAAACATTTAGCCCAGTCCTTTAATTTCAGCTTCCGCTGCAAGACAGTTTACTGTCTCTTAATAATCCTAAATTTAAGGAGTATTTACATCAGATCTAACCCAATGAGCTTGAAATTAAAGAAACAACTGAAACACCTACTTCAGCTTCGTACCTAGATCTTTTATTGTATATTGACAAAGATGGACGTTTGAAATCTAAGCTTTATGACAAGCGTGATGATTTTAGTTTGCCAATTGTGAACTTTCCCTTTCTGAGCAGCAATATACCTACCTCTCCAGCCTATGGAGTGTACATTTCAGAGTTGATTCGTTACTGTCGAGCGTGTAGTTTGTACAGTGATGTTTGTACAGTGATTTTTTGAACAGAGCAAAAACACTGTCCCAAAAGCTGCTTGGTCAGGGATTTGTTCAACCTATGTTAATTTCATCCCTCAAGAAATTCTATGGCCGTCACCAAAACATCATTGAGAGATATGACGTGTCAGTATCCCAAATGAAAGTGGACATTTTCAGCAAGATTCACGTCTTCCCGGATTTGACTACCGACTTTGACATTTTGACTCACTCACAGTGTGACGGGTGCTGTTAACAGAGCAGGACATGCTTACCCTTCCGGACCACCTGATGTCGCTCTCGGTTTTTATGGGAGTTCACACTGTCAGTGCTTTAGTTTTTTGTGTTGTCTTGTCGAATTTTAGTTTTGTCTTCGTTACTGATGCTTGTGGTACTGATCTGTCCTTGTCCATGTTTGAATACTAAACTGATTACAGAGGCCTTTTCAAAATTTAACCTCGGTACGTTTTGTGGGTAAGGGAAGAAAAACGTACCCTGGATTTTAATTGGTTTTGTCTGAGGGTTAGAAAATGACAATAACCAATCAGCTACCTAAAAGATCTTTCAAAAACATATTTTCTGCACTTACAGTGTGACGGGTGCTGTTAACAGAGCAGGACATGCTTACCCTTCCGGAACACCTGATGTCACTCTCAGTTTCACTGGAGTTCACACTGTGAGTGCCTTTGTTTTGAATGTTGTGATTTCTATTTCTGTGCTTTGTATCTGTCGTACGTCATTGTTTTCTGTGTCTAACGTCTGTGTTTTCTGTGTCTAACGTCAGTGTTTTCTGTGTTCTCGTTTTGACCATGTCCTTGGACTTCGATTTTTTTAAATTTCATTCCTTTGTTCCTTCGGTATTCTACTGCCGTTGTTTTGTGACTTCGCCATTTTAGTGTGCCATTTTTGAAGGCAATGATGTAATCTCAGGATATTTGAGCTATCTTCTAACAGATGAAGACAGATGTTACAAGAAGGATACATACTTGTTGGAAGATCAAAACTGGATGTCAATTATTTTCATTAAACATTTAACAAAGAATTGCTAGTATTATTGTCTTACTTGCAATTTTAATTAAATCACCAGTAAAAAAAATATTTTTCAGTTTCAATTTCTGATCAATGTTCAAATACGCGTTCCTCCTCGTCACCTTAAATTTCAGACCCTGATTGAATGTAATTCTCTTGATGGTTTTGTACTTTGTACCTGGTTCATAGCTAGATTTGCCTGACGTGATAAATTTAATTTGCGTTTTGTAGAAAATGTACTGCTTGTATGAAATTTCTATCTCTTAAAAATTCTAAGATTCATTCCGTGTATGGCACTCGGTGGGTGTCCTTGGTACTTGATTTGGCTTCTTATTACCATTTTTGGCAATAAGCTCTCCTTTTTTGACTACTTTTGGATTATAGCTTTCGATATTATTTGATTATAAGTTATTCCTTCAAACACGTGGACAACAAAATCATTTGTAAATTGTGCAACTTGGGTATTTTTGTAAATTTTTCACCACTCCTGTCGTCTCAGTAATATCGATCTCACCGTTGCTTCGCTCTCCTCTAAACTATTACTTCCTTCATCCAATGCCTCGTGTAGTAATTCCTTTCGCCTTGATTCTCTCTGTACTGTTTATTCCCCTTTCCCCAATAAGAAACTGAGTTTACGGTCGTCTAAAAGCCAGGCCTTCTTATTTTTTTAGTTCAATTTATTATTGCATCAGCTAGGTCATACGACTTTATTTTTCGTGCAGACGACAGCTATTTAATTACCAAGTAGCTATTTAACTTATTCTTGATTCAAGTAAATTCTAATTTTGTTTGATTAATATCAGTTGCGTAAATCCTCAATATCAGTTGTGTAAATCCTTTTACAGATTCTGCATTTTTGTATGGAAAGCCGTTGTGGAATTTATTCCCTATTTATTGATATCTATAAATGAATTATAGATATTAATAAATAAATATAGATATCAATAAATCATTTATAGATATTAATAAATATTTATAGATATCTATAAATCAGTATTTATTGATATCAATAAATACAGCTTTATTTATGGATATTAAAAATTGATTTATTGATATTAAGAAATGAATTATTGATATTTACAAATGATTTATAGATATTTAAAATAGTGTACGATTTATAGATATTAATAAATCATTTATTAATATCTATAAATCATTTTTAAATATCAATAAATGGTGCTATTTATTAATATCTATAAATGATTTATTGATATCTATAATTCAGTTCAAATCTCCATAATTCGATTTATTGATATCTATAATTCAAATCTCCATAAATTGCCTTTGTGACCCAGATCATTTTAGTATTGGTAAAGTATATTATATAAAGAGTTCAGTTGACCAAGATTATTTTTTAATATCTATAATTCAATTCTAATATCCATAAATCGCCTCGGTGACATTGATCAGTATCTAATATGAAAAACGTATACTATATAAAGAGTTCAGTTGACCATGACTTTTTAAATATCCATAAATCGCCTCAGTGACACTGATCATTCCATTGTATTTCTTTAAACGCGGCACGGACAATGATTTTGATTCATAACATTTAATTTTCTTATTTTATTTATTTTTTTATTTATTTATTTTAGCTTTTACAGCTGAAACAATGTTCAACTTAATGATGTGAGATGCATACACGAGTGAAATGAATGAAAACTACGATTTGAAGAGTTCATCCACACCTGGGACCAATCCCAGTCCACATGAAAGGAGCGCACTGCTGAACTCATTTATTCACTCCAATCGTGAGCGGCGATATGATAATATAAAGAAATTTATTGATTATTATCAAAAATTTGTAAACAATTAAGTAAACTTAACTCGAAAGTTCATTATTTTATTTGCATAAATAAATGGTTACGGGTAATTTGCAATAAACCAGTTGCTTCAAAAATAAAAAAGTTTTTTATGTAATTGCATTCATATTTATGCTTAAAGTAATCACATTTCCACATTGCAACATATTAACTCCTTCTAATGGTTATAATAAATTAAAATTTTCAAAAAATTAAATTCCTTTGGTCATTTTTATTAATAAAGTTAAAACCAAGACTTAAAACCTCCTTTTCCAATCATATTCATGTATAAAAGACATTAAATTTTAACTTCGCAACATAAAAAATGATTTCAAAAAGTTATTATTGAGTCAAATTTTTTTTAAAATTGAATTGTTTTGTTCATTTTTGATGATTCTGTTTAAACTGAAGACGTAAAATCTACTTATTCAATCATATGCATGCTTCAAAGACATTAAATTTTAATTTCACAACATATAAACTCCTTCGAAAGGTTATTATAAAGTATAATTTTCAAAAAATTTGAATTGTTTTGGTCCTTTTTAATAATAAAGTTTAAACAAAAGACTTAAAATCTACTTTTCCAATCATATTGATTCTAAAAAGACATTAAAATTTCACTTAGCAACATATAAACTCCTTCGAATGGTTATAAAAAATTAAAATTTTCAAAAAAATTGGATTGTTTTGGTTATTTTTAATAATAAAGTTTAAACCGAAGACTTAAAATCTACTTTTCCAAACATATTCATTCTAAAAAGATATAAAATTTAACTTCGCAACATATAAACTCCTTCGAATGGTTATAAAAAATTAAAATTTTCAAATAAATTGGATTGTTTTGGTTATTTTCAATAATAAACTTTAAACCGAAGACTTAAAATCTACTTTTCCAAACATATTCATGCTAAAAAGACATTAAAATTTAACTTCGCAACATATAAACTCCTTCGATTGGTTATAAAAAATTAAAATTAAAAAAAAAATTGGATTGTTTTGGTTATTGTCAATAATAAAGACTAAACCGAAGACTTAAAATCTACTTTTCCAACCATATTCATGCTAAAAAGACATTAAAATTTAACTTCGCAACATATAAACTCCTTCAAAATGTTATTATAAAGTATAATTATCAAAAAATTTCAATTGTTTTGGTCATTTTTAATTATTAAGTTACAACCAAAGACTTAAAATCTACTTTTCCAATCATATTGATTCTAAAAAGACATTAAAATTTAACTTCGCAACATATAAACTCCTTCGAATGGTTATAAAAAATTAAAATTTTCAAAAAATTGGATTGCTTTGGTCATTTTCAATAATAAAGTTTAAACCCAAGACTTAAAATCTACTTTTCCAACCATATTCCTGCTAAAAAGACATTATAATTTAACTTCGTAACATATAAACTCCTTCGAAATGTTATTATAAAGTATAATAATCAAAAAATTTGAATTGTTTTGGTCATTTTTAATAATTAAGTTAAAACCAAAGACTTAAAATCTACTTTTCCAATCATATTCATTCTAAAAAAACATTTAAATTTAACTTTGCGACATATAAACTCCTTCGAATGGTTATAAAAAATTAAAATTTCAAAAAATTGGATTGCTTTGGTCATTTTCAATAATAAAGTTTAAACCGAAGACTTAAAATCTACTTTTCCAACCATATTCATGCTAAAAAGACATTA
>MJUU01008977.1:20168-38604 GCA_002080025.1 Modiolus philippinarum
TTTGGTCATTTTCAATAATAAAGTTTAAACCGAAGACTTAAAATCTACTCTTCCAACCATATTCATGGTAAAAAGACATCAACTTTCAACTTCATATCATATAAACTCCTTCAAAGTGTTATAATCAAGTTTAATTTTCAAAAAACTTGAATTGTTTTGGTCAATTGTTATTATTAAGTTTAAACTGAAGACTTAAAATCTATTTTACCAATCATATTTATGCTAAAAAGAAATTAAATTTTTGACTACGCAATATATAAATGTTTCATAATGCAATGTACGTTTTTACACAATATATAAGGCAGAGATAAAGGGAATAAAACAAGAATTATTGTGACCTTTCAGAATGCAAGAATAAGGTCAATATATTAAGTTCAATTCGCTAAAATTTATTTAAGTCAATTATTAAAGTTTTTTCTTCCAACTACTTTTGTTTTTTTTTACTTTTTTGTATTTCTTTAGACAAGCATTCACAATATATACTCAGTTACATATTTAAACAGTTTCTTAAATTATTCAAAGCACTATTTAATAGTTCGCTAGATATAAAAACATATGTTAAATTCTTTGTCTTTTATGCGTTTAAAGTAATACAGGTAATGATCAGTGTCGTGGAGGCGATTTATGGATATTTAAAAATTCGAGGTCGTTTGAACTCTTTCTATAATATACATTTTTACTTTGTGAGAACTGATCTATGCCACAGAGGCGATTTATGGATATTAGAATTGAATTATAGATATTGAAAAATAATCAGAATCAGCTGAACTCTTCATTTCATATACAATAATTAATACGATTATTGATCAGTATCACAGGGGCGATTTATGGAGATTTGAATTATAGATATCAATAATTCGAATTATAGAGATTTGAATTATAGATATCAATAAATCGAATTATGGAGATTTGAATTATAAATATCAATAAATCGAATTATGGATATTTGAATTATAGATATTTAAAAATGAATTATAGATATCTATAATTAGTGTCGAATTATAGATATCAATAATTGAATTATAGATATTAAAAAATGAATTATAGATATTAATAATTCGCACTATTTGTTAATATCTATAAATGATTTATTGATATTTAAAAGTGATTTATAGATATCTATAAATCATTTATTAATACCTATAATTCATTTATAGATATCAATAAATAGGGAATAAATTTCACAACGGCTTTCCATATTTTTGGGTGAAATAGAAAGCATTAAGTTTATAATTTGGGAGATGTTTTCGAACTCTGATGCAAACTTCCTGTTCTTTTCACCATCAATTTTGATTCTGAATGAGAAGCTAACATCCCATTGACACATTTAAATAACTTATAGGAATTAAGTTTTAAAGACTAACGAAAGATGAAGCACATATATTTAAGTTACGCGGGAGGCTTTTAACAAAGAGGTATGGCCATTTACCCGTGAATTTATTTCTTTCAGCAAACTAATTTTGGGAATGCATTAAATATTCTCTACAACTGCTTTAATAGATCAACTGTTATATACACTATCAGAACAAAATCAATTCAAATGCATTTTCATACATTTAGATAAAAATTTCAGCCAATGAACTTGCCTCTTGTAAGCAATTTTGACAGATTTTGGCAATTTTTGTAGTTTTTTTTTAAAGTTCGTTATATAGGACATCCAGAACCAAAATAAACTTATTGCCATTTGGAAGGGCAAATGTTTATGCGTTCGCAGTAAAAAAAAGGTTTTGGTTTTCGGTGTCCTTTGAGTAGTACCATCTTCTCAAACACTGTGAAATAGCTAAAATTGACACAAAAGGCTATTTACGGCCATGTTCGACTGCTAATAAGTAAGAAAATATACGAGGGTGGCATATACAATGTATTAGTTTTAATTCTAATAAGACTACACATACCAGAGGCCACCTTAAAACGATTTTTGACAACATTTGAAAATGACCCAACATAGGAAAAAAATTCACGCCTTAATGGCCATACTTCCTTTCTAAAATTTAAATATTGCAACTTACATTAACATTGATCCTACCATCTCCATTATAGATTCTTATTTCCATTTGAGCAACCTCTGGTTATTTGTCCTCAATCAGCCTTTATACATCACATAATTACTTCTGAATGTCCAGTGTGCTTTGAGTTCATCTGCACTGATGAGACACTAGTTGTGGAATGGTCATCTGCATAAAGTATATTAATAGCAACTTCCGCATTTTAGGGACCGACCATTTAACTTGAAAGGGTTTTTTTTCTAAAAAAAAATATTTTGGAGCCGATTTTATGTGAAAAAAATATTTTGGCTGCCAAAATGATGAAAAAAAAATTCTGAAGGAGGCTTTCTCCCCAAAAAAATAATGTTAATTTTGAAAAAAAAAATTTTTGTTGATACACGTGAAAAAAATAAATAAATTGTTTCGCGCGCAAAAATTTTCTGTCCAGAAAAAAAAACCATAACCCCCCCCTTCAGGTTAAATGGTCGGTCCCTTAATACAGTTTGTATTTAAATTGAATATTTTTTTTTTCATTTTCTGCAACACAAGCTTACATATTTACATATAAAATATATGTTTCTAAATTTGAACCTTTTGAATTTGAACGGAAATTTTGCAGTTCTTGCTTGATCAAGAAAGACTAGATTTTTTTCAAAAATTGGTAACAATATTTCCAGTCGTGTCTAAGAATAATTGCAAACATAATGGTAATCAAAGAAGTAAATTAAGTGTTTTTTTTTAATGTAACTGAAATGATTACAGCTAGACAGGAATACCTGTCATTTCTGATCACTTCAATTGTTGCAGCAAAACCCCGATTGAGTTGACAAACAACACAAAGTCTGTCCTGTAACTTAATAGAAAGGCGTTTCAATAGAGACAACAAACTTAACAGAAAGTGGAGAAAACATACCGATCTTTGGACACAAAATTCAAAAAAAGGACAAGAGTCTTTGACATTGAATCTACTGACACTTTTTCACTTGTCTCTACCCCCCCCCCCCCCCNAAAAAAAAAAACCAAAAAAACCCAAAAACAAAACAAAATCAAAAACAAAAACAAAAAACAGAAATCCAAAATACATTGAAATTCATATGCTAAATGAATATGCCGTTAGTCCTAAAATCCCGTATAATGATACTCAGGATACCTCCTTGTTGTTGTATGTAAAAAAAATTGAAACCCACAAAAGTGAACTTATTGAGTTAAGTAGTTATTAGAGACATTTATTGAATATTATTTGATAAAAATAACATAAATATCAAAAGAAATTATTTTTTTTTCAAGAAGAAAGAATTGGCAATATAATGATTAACATAATACAGGAGTTACTTTGAAGTTAGTTTGTAATGGAACATGCAAACTACAAGCTTTGATAAGTACTTATTCCTATGAATGATTCTTCAAAACTCAACACAGTCTTCGAAATTGGAAAATACTTCCATTGTTAGATTCTGATTTAATATAAAGATGATGATTATCTCTCTGTAGTCTGACTGGTACATCTCCTCTCCAATGTCTGTCAATTTCATCATAATTTTCATTTTAAGCATCATCTCTCACAGCAAGATCTGGTATAGGATAGTCTCATGGTTTGGACTTTTTTGCATAGTTTTAAAAATATACGAAATTTAGCATCATGGATTAACAGAAAAGGATAGATTATTTGGGCGGATCAACTATATAGCATTACATTTTGTATATCAAGAAAAGTATCGTAGTCTGTAAATTATCAAAATTTGGTCCACATGATTGTTTAAATAATAAAAACAATCCTACCTCTGCCATCATTTAAAGGAACCTTGGGTAGTCCCAATAAAATATTGTTTCTTGGATAGGATTCGCAGAAATTATACATTAGCTTCTCTGTTGGTAATAGAGAAGTATCTGCCCGATCACAATATAATGAATCAAACTTATTATCAATATCTATAGCCAATATCTGGTTTAATGCTAGTAGTATCTGTGTGCAAGCACAAGGTTAAAGTAACGACGGGGAACCAAGAAATATAATATAAAGGTGGCCTGCAGGGGTCTACCACATACTTAGTCAAGTCAAAGACCTATCTACATTTAATTCTACAATATAAACAATAATATTCAATGTGTCACAGAAAACAAAGCAAATAAAGTTATGCAATAAGATAATTGAAATAGAATGACAAATTGTGATTTTAATACAAATATTTGAAATTATGGTCTTGAATTATTGATAGCCGAAATAAATGTGTTTGGTGGGAATATATTCCTTAGTAGTCAAAACTATTATAAAATTGTACAAATGAAGCTTATTTTACCAGATGCCCCCCCCCCCCCCNCAAAAAAAAAAAAAAAAAAAAAAAAAAAAAAAACAATTGGACCTTAAGAGTCAATCAAAACAGTTAAATTTTTATATAAACATAGTATTCAACGTTGTTTCCTGTTAATTTCGGTAATTTCAACGACTAAAGCTCGCGGTTTGCAGAGGAGTTCGTGTGAAAATTTAATGATCGAAAAGTGATAAATTGCCATCATAAACATGACACAATGTTAACAATAGTTTCGCTTATGCATCCAACTGTATACTATAAGCGATTGAATCCTCCATGTACGATCTTTCGCTATTTTGTTTCACCTTTAGCCCTAGTACAAATAAAAGTAAAGCTGTTTAATTTTAGTGAATTAAAAATGCACAAGATACTGTCTTAATGTCTTTTGTTCATAATGCACACCATTTTACAGGTAAAACCAATCAGGATCATTGTCGTCCTATCCACAAAATACCCTTGGAGATAGTTTACCATGACGTCACCAGTGACATAACGGTTGAATTAGTTTTGGATAGATTTCGATACAACCGTAGCTAAATTAGAACCTGCTTTTATTTTTATCTATACTGTGCTGAATTTTCATTTACATTTAGCTTCAGACGTACATGTAATGCCTGATATATCCAACTCTGTTCTTGCCTACAAATTATCAGTATTCGTGAAGGATTCTGACGTGTGCATTTTTGCGGAAAATAGCAGCCAATCAGCTACTGAAAACATATCTGTCCCGTGTTAGTTGCATTTTTGGCCATCACGGTCTAAATAGTGTAAAGAATTTAAGAAATTACTGTTTTTCAACTTGAACATATGTTACATATAAATTATTTCCGTAATACCACATATCATACACAAACTTCAGTTACACGAAAATATTTATTATACTATGAAAAACTTGGCAAAATCTAGTATCCACTGACGATTTATATACAGAAGGCAATTATAATGTATATTTCAATATGTATTTACAAATAACACGATAAGATATTAAGAGAACAGAAGTACATCTGGACATTTCATGATTAATATGTCTTATCAGTACAAATGATTAAAATCATTTTCATTTATATTAAAACTGCAAAACAAATTAAATACCGTTTTAGCTTCGAAATAAATACAGAAGAAAATTTTATAGCTCTTACATTAAAATGAAATTAATAAAAATATCTATTTAATATTTACGATCTACAATATGATGAGATCAAAAATAAATATTATTTATGTCCTAATAAATGCATCCTGGTTGACTAATGGCAGCATATTTTCTTGACAAAAATCTAAAACATTGAGATGGTAATAACAATAGGCAAGTATTTTTGTTGATAAAGTAAATAGTTCCTCGCCGCAACACTCTTTGATCCAAGGATTGATTCACGATAATAATACTCCTTTAAAGGTGTACACGACACTTTCGCATGGGTGTCAATTAGATGTGGATTCTAAAACATTCTAAAGATCTCCCTGAACAGCTATCCTCTAGCAGGCTTACCCATTGCCACAGCATACAAACTTTTGATTTTTCGATTCCCATGGGAACTAACAGCGCGCCACTTTTAGCTGATCTCTTTCTATTCTCGTATGAGACCAAGTTTTTACAAGGGCTAACAAAGAAAAAAAAACAAAAACATTAACCAGTCCTTTAATTTCAGCTTCTGCTACATACACGATGTACTTTCTCTAAATAATCCAAAATTCAAGGAATATATATACCAGATCTATCCCAATGAGCTTGAAATTACCTGCCTCTCTAGCCTTTGGAGGGTACATTTTACAGTTGATTTGTTACTGTCGAGCATGTAGTTTATACAGTGATTTTTTTTTAATACAGTAAAAACACTGTCCAAAAAACTGCTTAGTCAGGGATTTGTTCAGCCTTTGTTACTTTCATCACATCAGAAATTCTGTGGCCGTCACCATGACATCATTAACAAATATGTGCCTTTGTCCCTAATGAAAACGGACATTTTCAGCTAGATTACACGTCTTAAATGATTTTGATAGTGTGACGGGTGCCACTAGCGGAGCAGGACATGCTTACACCCTTCCGGAGCACCTGATGTCACTACCGGTTTTCATGGGAGTTCACACTATGCGTGCCTTAGTTCGTAATGTCTTTTTATATCCGTGGATTGTAGCTGTCGCATGTCATTGTTTTTTTCTAACTTTTGAGACACAACAGTTCTTATTTTTAGCGGTGTGAGATTTCCTTGTCCTGCACTAGTGTAAGACAAAAAAAATCACGTGCAGTTTACCGGCAAATATTGTGTTTCCACATTTAATGTAGTTTACATCTTCCCTCAGAAGTGACCATGAGTGGATTTAATCTACGTATTTAAAATGGTTATATCATTTAAAGTAAAATTTTAAATGAAAATACACGAAAAGTCGTCTTTTAAAAATATGGCGCGTTCGGGTATACATTCCTGATTTTATGACGTTACAAAAAGGGACATAACTCCTTGTGCACAGAGCAGGACATGCTTACCCTTCCGGGGCACCTGATGTCACTCTTGTTTATTGAGAGTTCANACTGTTAGTGCTTTAGTTTTTTGTGTTGTATATGTAACGTTCGAGTGTTTTGTAGGCATGTGGTGTCTTTGGTCTTCCGTCTTTTGGTGTTCTTGCTTTTGCCTTGTCTCTGGACTTTGATTTGTGTAATCTTGTGCTTTGTTCCTTCGGTATTCTACTGCCGTTGTCTTGTGTAAACAGACGAAAAAGGGGCGATATTTTTGTGTGGATTTTAGTATATTTCTATGTGATTACGGTGAGAAATAAAATCAAACACCAGTGGAAGTGCGAGACAAGAGAATCTCAGACACCCTCGGGTAAAATTTCAATCATCTCGGAAATCTGGACTGGAAATCTTTCCCTTGGGTGTCTGAGATTCTCCTGTCTCGCATTTCCCCTGGTGTTAGATTCTTAATGTCTTTTTCTCTGTTGCCGTTTTGCCATGTCTTTGGACTTCGATTTTTGTAGTCATAGCTTCCCTTGTTCCTTCGGTATTCTAACGTTGTTGTTTTGTACAGGGTAATTAACTTGCAAAACGTAGTTTTTGCTTTCATTTTTACACTTCTTGCCCAATCGTTCCAGTATATCCCATTTTCAACTGAACTTAATTGACTTGAAATTAGTTTTCAAGTAAGTTAATAAAATACTACGTTTTCTATCTAAGCACATTAAAATATATTTGATAGAATAATAGGTAAAAACATAGCCGTTAGTCTTAAATGGATAATACAAGGATAATGGATATTACACAACTGCATGTCTATTTCTAAGTTACAACGCTAAGGAATCATAGTTGGTCTTTCTAAGGAGTACCGTTTATTTAGTTGCAATAATGTCATGTTTTTGGTTGGTCTGTTGCAGCTAACTGTGTGGTTCACTCATCTCATGAAATTTATTAAGTTCGTCAATATTCTTTAAAACCAGTGCCAATTCCATTTCAGTGAAACCTAATTCCTTATAAGCAGTACAAAACATCACTTTGTGGTCTTCGTCATACACCAATCATTTTATACTATAAAAAACTTCAGGTTTCCTATCTTCTTCCTTTCATCGCGCCATTTTTGTTTTTGCTATGTCTAAAGACTTTAGATTATATAAATTTGTATTTTTCTGCCGTTGTTTCGTTTCATCCTTTGACTTTAGTTGTTGAAACAATTAAACCGGTGTCCGAACTTTTCGTCTCTATTAATTCTCGGATTATGATGTTGCTTTTCGATTTTTGTTTTGCCATTTCATTAGTAATTTGATTGGTTGCACCATCTTCTATATTTGAAACTCTTCCGATTCAATGAATTGGGTCGTTTTCGTTTTCCTCTTCTTGAACTTTACCTTTTATCCCAGCTTGTTGAATTTTTATTTCTTGATGTGAGGTTAACTGAAATCACAACAGAGGTATGGCCATTTCCACATGATTTTTTTTCGTTCAGCATACGTATTTTGCGAATCCTTTAAATCTTCGCGAAAACTGTTTGAACAGGTTATCTGTTACATACACTATCAGAACAAAATCAATTCAATTGCATTTTCATGCATAACAGATTGAGCTACTAAACTTTCAACTTGAATATAATTTTGGCAAATTTTGATAATGTTTGTAGGTTTTTGTTAAAATTCGTTGTATAGGACCTCCAGAACCAAAATAAACTAATTTGGAAGGACAAATGTTTATACATTCTAAACAAAATATTGGTTTCGGTTTTCGTTGTCCTTTGAGTAGTACCATCCTCTCAAACACTGTAAATAGCTAAAATGGACACAAAGGCTATTTACAGCCATGTTCGACTGCTAATAAGTCAGAAAACATACATGTGTTGCATATATTATTATTATTTCTAAGAACGAAGTTTACGTACCAGACACCACCTTACAGATTTTCGCCAACATTTGAGCATATTCTGAAATCGACCCAACATAGGAACAAAATTCACGACTAAATGGCCATACTTCTTTAGTATGGAATGGAAAGAGCGGGATTTGAAAGTTGTTTAAATACAATTAACAGCCATAATACGATGGGACTCTGACAATGTTTTACAGCATTTTTTAGGGGCATAAGATGTTTTAAAAAAATAACCAATTTCTAGAAGAAAATTTGAAAGGAATGTTTGTATCCATGATCCTTTCCCCAAAATCTAAAAAATGCAATCGCACTTCTCTTTGTCTCTCATATACAAAAGGGATTATTTCTGGTATTGTCTAGCGTATAATAAACAATGCAAATTGGTGCGTGCACAGTCAGTTGTCGTACAAACACAAACAAAAACAAAAAGTAGAGAAAATGAAATAAAAAGGTAATTTCTACAGGGACTCCTAATAGATAATAAAACAAAAGATGCTAGATCCATCATTATCACTTATAGATATATTGATGATGTTCTTTCTATTTATAACGCATCTTTTGCTAAATGGATTCCATCGATATATCCTCCAGAACTATAGATAAAGGAAACAACAGAAACTACAAGATCTACATCTTTTTGGGACTTGCATCCCGAATTTGACAAAAATGGTCATCTCTGTACTAAAATGTACGACCAATCTCTGTAATAGAATGTACGACAAAAAGGACGATTTTAAATTCAAAATTATCGATTTCATGGACAGTTTTATTCAAACCTACTTGGTTACAGAGTGTATGTTTCACAATTGAATCGTGTACGCGAAAGTTAGCACAAATTATACAGACTTTCTCATTAGACATAGGTATCTTTATGACCGCCTTTTTTATCAAGGCTTCAAAATATTCCGTCATACGATCAGTTAAAAGTTCTTTTATATATATATATCAGTCCCTCATTGAATCATTTGAAGTTTCGGTCCGGACTGAGATTCAAGATTCTTTTTTTAATTAATACTGGGATGATCAATTCTTTTTACCGTCTACGAACTTTCAAAATCAATTGCTTTTGAGATGCTAACAAACACTACCGCAAAGGAATTGCAGGTTTGGCGCGCCATAAAACCGGGTTTACCCACCATTTCTTTGAAATGCCTGTACCAAGTCATGACTATTTCGTTCTTCATTTCTAGGGATTTTATACCTCTTTTGTCTTTTGCCTCTTGGCTTTTGTCTCTTGAAAATTCTGTTATTACTTCTATTCCGTATTTGTAAAAAAAAATCATTACACCCTTTTCTAAATATTTAAAGTGACAAACAACGGCAGTAGAATACCGAAGGAACAAAGGGGTGAAATTCACAAAAATCGAAGTCCAAAGACAGGGCAAAAACGAGAACACAGAAAACAATGACGTTAGACAAAAAAAAAAACAATGACGCCAGACAGACACAAAGCACAGAACCAGAAATCACAACATTCAGAACAAAGGCACTCACAGTGTGAACTCCAGTGAAACTGAGAGTGACATCAGGTGCTCCGGAAGGGTAAGCATGTCCTGCTCTGTTAACAGCACCCGTCACACTGTGAGTGATTCAATCCGGGTCATATCTTTCAATGATGCTATGGTGACGGCCATAGAATTTCTTGAGGGATGAAATTAACAAAGGTTGAACAAATCCCTGACTAAGCAGCTTTTGGGACAGTGTTTTTGCTCTGTTCAAAAAATCACTGTACAAACTACAAGCTCGACAGTAACGAATCAACTGTGAAATGTACACTCCATATGGAGAGGTAGGTATATTGCTGCTAAGAAAGGGAAAGTTCACAGTGGGGAAATTAAAATCATCACGCTTGTCATATAGCTTAGATTTCAAACGTCCATCTTCGTCAATATACAATAAAAGATCTAAGTACGAAGCTGAAGTAGGTGTTTCAGTTGTTTCAGTTGTTTCTTTAATTTCAAGCTCATTTTGGATAGATCTGATGTAAATAATCCTTAAATTTAGGATTATTAAGAGAAAGCACAAAAGCGGAAGCTGAAATTAAAGGACTGGGCTAAATGTTTTTGTTTTCTTTGAATAAGCCCTTGTAAAAACTTGGCCTCGTACGAGTAAAGGAAAAGGTCACTTAAAAGCGGCGCACAGTTTGTTCCCATAGGAATCCCTATTGTCTGTTGGAAAACACGACCTCCAAATTCGACAAAAATATTGTCGATCAAAAATTCTAACATTTTGATTACGTCAGTCTCGGTGTACTTCTTATTTGAATCGACGTGGTTCTTAACAAAATATGTCTTGTCTTTCCCTACAACTAAATAGGTGTATCTGCGTTCTCCATTTTTTGTGCAGAAACATTGATGTATTAAATCTGCAATTACTGTTTTCAGTTTATTGTGTGGCAGGGTTGTATAAAGTGTAGAAAAGTCAAATGTTTGAATGCTATAAGTAGTAAAATGAAAGGAATAACAAAAATACCAAAAAGCATTGCCAAGAGCCAAAAAGGGGATGGGGACAAACAGACCATGTAGATGTTAAACTACGGAAATATTGTGAACCGCAAAGTCACAAGCTTTCTGAAGGAAAGGTTGGTAAAACCGGTAGAAGAAGTTGGAATATTT
The DNA here is from genome assembly GCA_002080025.1 of Modiolus philippinarum. Taxonomy (NCBI): domain Eukaryota; kingdom Metazoa; phylum Mollusca; class Bivalvia; order Mytilida; family Modiolidae; genus Modiolus; species Modiolus philippinarum. Next base: position 31,423 of record MJUU01008977.1, read on the forward strand.
CTGCATGGTCAAAAGATATTTGCAATTGTCACACAGATATCCATTGTCTTTCATTCATAGATAGATAAACCGATGCAAGGAATGGAAAAAAATCAAAGGATTGTCATTTACAAAAATCAAAGCAAATAGACAAGGCATTTAATCGAGAACACATTCAATTAATCTCATTATTTTGGTACACTTGTTGGTCGGCAATTTTGCGTAAAAATCACTATGTACAGTGAAGAGTTCGTAGAAACTGTATTGAAAGACTTTTTGGTTATTTTTACTTGTTTATTAAAACTAAGAACACTTTGTAAAACAACGTCAGTCAGCAATAATCGAGAGCACATTCAATTGAAATTGTAATTTTGGTATACAAGTTGGTTTAAATCACTATATCTAATGCAGAGGTTGCAGAAACCGTTTTGAAATACATTTTGGTTGCTTTTTGCTTGTTTTCTGTTGACTATATGTAGACATTCGGTACAAAACGGCGACAGTAGGATCAATAATTGGCAATCACAAGTTCAAAAGTGCAAACACAATATATTAAATCGAGAACACATTCAATTCCGTTAAATTGGTACATTGGCCGATTGGCAATCATAAGTAAAAATCCTAATATCCAATGTAGATGTCACAAAAACCGTATTGAAATGTTTATTGCTTGTGTGGGGATGAGTAGTCTTGGGCGATTTTGTCTAGCAAAAATAAGTCTCGAACAAATTATTTATTTCCACCAAATGTCACACGAATTATTTATTTACATTTTCAACAGAAAATTCTTCAAAATTAATATCAGATTATTTGTTTTCATGACAAGTAGGATTAGAATATCTATTTTCACTGGCACCATGATTAAATTATTTATTTGCAAAATCGCCTACGTCACCTCACCTTTTCCTGAAAATCAAATGTCGTCCCCTAGTTCAGTATGCAATAATGAGTGAATATCTAACAATTTTTTAAAATCCTTTTACCCTGATTCACATATAGTCATAAAATAATTATTTAATACCTAAAGTCGTAAGTTAAACATATCACAAAACATCAAAGTCTATACTTCATGAGAAGCTGCGGTATTCAGTAACTAATAATGCTGAAATAACCTTTTAAAATCTATTTATACACTACATTTTTGCTTTTAGTAAGGAATGCTTGAGCTCAATTACAACATTAAAAAGGACTTGATCATTAGCTGCTAGATCACACTGTTTATTGACAGTAACAATGAGATGTGGACTAAGAGAATGAGTCATTATTTTTCATGCGATACAGGATATGAAACTCCTTCGTATTGCGTTTTTTTTTGAGGCAGAAAAAAATAGGGGTAGGTACAGGCAATCATGGGAGATTCCTTTGATGATTTGTTTGCCAAAATTACTATGTGGAAATTTTTAATGATATCGTCATAATGACTATTTTCTGTATTTTTGTTATTTCACTGATGCTTATTTCAATGAAAAGGAAGAGAAGTCGCAGCTAAACTGATAACTGTAAAAACAATTAAGTGCATGCAAAGTTTAAATGCTCTGATATCCTGAAATCTGAATAACATGAAATAAAAGGGACAACAGGAAACAGCTACAATGGCTGAAAATTATAATTACATGCCACAAACATACCTACAAAAGCTACGAAGTTGGACGTATAATTGTATTTGAAAGAAAATTTACGTGTAAATGTAGCAGTGAATGAAAATGTAGCTTTCAACTCCGCAGTAAAATGATTTTTACAAATATAAATATATGCCTGTCCACTCAGTAGTGAATGATATTGGCTGCTTCATATCTTCAACAGAACGACAAATCATTTTGTCTTCTGTGTAGAAGTATTTGTAAGCGGTGATTGGTTCATACAATTCTTACAAACTACAGTGTTTCCGCGCGAAAAATTATTGTACTGCTTTGTTGATGAGTATAACAACACAACCACGTGGGTTATTTGAGGCTTGCACAGGGTTATTTCGTGCAACGTGTTTGCCGATTTTTATTTAACACGCAGTCGTGCTGTAGGATCATTATTTGTCATTTTTCGTGAGAAAAAAGTGCACGTTCTCGTCCGTTGTAAAACGACGTTATATTTCTAGTACGTATTTGTGTAGCACCTTGTAGGACTTGTAGTTATGAATCAATCTTGACATAAAATCAATAAATGGCTATTTTTAGCACGCTTACAAATAGGGAGATAAATTTATACGTGTGACCATTATATTGTGATATAATCTTTAATAGAACAAAATACTTACCGTATATTAGATTTCTACTTGTAGCCTAATTCACGATGTTAGATCTTTAGCCGATGATAATATATAATGTGCGGTTATGCAACCATTTTCGACACTATCTAAATAATCATATTAGTTGGTTCAATGCATGATAACATTTTTGTGCGGTTATGTAAACCTTAGTAAGAAAACGATATTTACAAAATGACCTACATTTAACTACACGATTATACACATAAACGCTATGTCGACTGACTGCGTAAACTGGACAATACACAACCGAATGATGTATTGATTTTTCATGTTGTATAACGTTTAAATGGCGTTTTCGTAATACATGGAGCGAAAACCTTTGAAAATGAATGCAAATATAATATGTCATATAATTTACATGTTTTGATTTTTTAATGTAAATAGGAGGCTGAAATTACTTTTACATTACGTGGAAGTAAACTATGTTTAATTTCGATGTGTTTATTTATCCATGCTTACTGCATGTTTGTGAAATTCTTATATGTACGCTTTTGAATGACTTTGGTCTAGGTGAAACACTACATTATCATGATTATTGATTGTCTTGTTGTGTATGGCGGACATGGTTATTTAGCAGGTGGTTAATCAGCCAATAGAATCCAAGTTTACATTCGCAGAACCGCACAATATAAGTTATCATGCATTGAACCAACTAACATGATTATTTAGATAGTGTCGAAAATCGTTGAACGGTAAGGCGTCTATTGTGCGGTTATGCGGATGTAAACTTGGATTCTATTGGCTGATTTACCACCTGCTAAATAACCATGTCCGCCATACACAACAAGAAAATCAATAATCGTGATAATGTCGTGTTTCACATTAACAAACATGCAGTAAGCATAGACAAATAAACACTTCGACATTAAACACAGTTTACTTCTACGTAATGTAACAGTAATTTCAGCCTGAAAATTAAAATACGAAAAACATCTATATTTGGAATAACATGTAAAGTATATGAAATGTTTTATCTGCGTTCACTTCCAAAGGTTCCACTCAGTGTATTTCGAAAACGTCATTTTGCTGGTACAATCTTTATACAACTTGAAAAATCAATAAATCACTCGGTTGTGTATTGTCAGTTGGTATAGTGTTTATTTTTAGAATCGTGTAGTTAAATCTAGGTCATTTTGTAATTATCGTTTTCGTAGTATAATGCAAACTGTGGTTAGCATAACCGCACAAAAATGTTATCATGCATTGAACCAACTAACATGATTATTTAGATAGTGTCGAAAATGGTTGAACGGTGCGGCGGACGCCTTACCGTTCAACGATTTTCGACACTATCTAAATAATCATGTTAGTTGGTTCAATGCACGATAACTTATAATGTGTGGTGCAAGTAAGACGTCTAAAACTGTCGTTCGAAAAGAAATTGTAAAGGAATTTAAGATCCGAAAAAAAAAAATAGTAGGAAATATTTTTTTTCCTACCTGATGCTGTCATTCCAGGAATGCGTTAGTTTAAGGTGACAAAAAATCTCTTTAGCAATATGAGCTATTTTTCTTAAAATTTAGTTTTGGAACTTTCAAAACTTATTGTTCACTTTTTGTTCTGATAATAGTATTAGAGACGATTTGTTTTATGCATGATTTCAATTTTCAATTATAAAATATTTTCAAATGCGTTTTTGAAGAATCGTTGAAGCTGACTAAATTCGACACCGATGTATTACCGAGATACCTTATATAGTCTACACGAACTACTGCATCTTCTTGAACAATTGTGATTATATTGCATAATAGTAGATCTTGGGAGGATCCTCTTCAATGATTTTGATTTTTAATTTCATACCTTATCTCAGATTGACGAAAGTAGTGACCAATTATAAGAAAAATTTAATCATAATACCCGTCACAGTTTGTCATTTTATGTTAATACCTTGTCCAACAGGGCTGCTAGAGTTGAATATAGTTTATTGTTTGATCCTATGGAAAATCAATTCAAAGGTCATAGTTTAAATCATATTCTCTTGTAATCATCATACATGTAAGTGGTTTCCTTCAGAGATTTTGATTTTTATGTTCTTTCCCGTGACATCTACGATTATCATCAGAAGGGAAAATAGTTTAAAATAGGACCCTTCTGAAAAATGAGTTCACAAATATGTGAAACCGCTTGAAACTAAAGATTATCACAATTGCAACATGTAGTTTGTTTTAATGTATATCATAACAGTCACTTGGTGCCCTTTTAACGTTATTGATTTTTATTTTTAAAACTTTATACAAAATGTCTGCTTACATAAGACATAATCAACAAATTTTCCTAATTCTTTGTTTTCCATTTTTTTCTGTTCTCTCTATCAGCCTTAGATTCAATTTCGATTATTTTTCATTTTCTTTTGACTCTTTACAGTCCTTTTGAGCCTCTTTAACTCATGGCCACTATTCTCTTTGCTGGACCATTCTAAATAAATGTACCCTTTATTTTGATTCCTAATTCGAAATCTTCGAAATCACGTGAAAGGGAAATGTACTTGAAAGTTCCCATGGATATTTACAATCTGTCTGGTACAATTTTAACTACCATCCTCTTTATCCATATCGCTGTTTCTCTGAGTTGAAATTTGCCCTTTCTCTAATTTCTAGCAAATTTAATCTAAGTCATTAATATTTAATGACTGGTATGATAAAATATTTCTCATTTCTAGAAAGAGAACAAATCACCCGAAATTCCCGCTAAATTTATTCGGAACATAATCCTCTTTGTTTTACATTATGTTATGAGAGAAACATTTCTACATCTGAAACACTTTATTTTTTTTTAAATTTCTCACATCTTGTTAAATAAATTTTCAACTGTTTAAAAACTCGGAAAGCATTTGCAAAATTTATTTAACTCGATGTGAGAAATTCCATAATCAACTAAGTTTTCGTTGTAGAAACTACATTTGTATATTTATTAAGAGCAGGTACTTTGTAGTTTCAAAGAAACAAAATGTTTACGAGACACTGAGGTAGCTATTCAACCTTCATTTCATCATGTTATTGTCATCTGATTCCAAAACATTTGAACCTCTCTTCTGATTTTAAAAACTTATTTGTCTTTCAAAACAATTGGTTTTTAACTTAAAAAGGAATATTCGCAAATAACAAAATACCGAAGTTACTTTTGCAACTTTGTAGTTTGTACTACGCAAGAGACGTTATACATGTTTCATCTTGTATTATCAATTTTATGTCTTCAAAACCAGTGTTGAAATTATATAATTGATGGGTATAATATCAAAATTACCGAACAAAATTGTCAATAGCCAAAGTCTAAGAAGCAAATAGACAAAACAGCTACAAAAACACCGGTCAACTCAAAGCTCTCGACTTGGAGATTGAACAAAGTGTTGTGATTGTTCTCCTGCATAGTCTTATTATCGGGCAACAGATAACAGCAATTGTAAGAAGACGTTTCTAGTTAATTTATGTTTGTTGACGACCCCGTATCCATGGGTAAAGACATGGATGTAATGTTGCTTGACATCTAGCAATGAATTCCGCTCAAACAGGTGTAAGGACCGCCTTAAACTTACTTAGAAGTATGAACAAAGCTCATTGTTGAAGTCCTCATGGTGACTTCAAAATGAATAACAACATTAAAAGCGATGTCCCATTTTAAAATGTATTTGTAGAGACTTTGTTTCATGTGCATTTACTCCATATCCCTTCATTGCTTATTTTAGACTGGAGTTCTCTCTTCTGCAGTATGGAATCCGTGAATTAGTGAATTTTAATTTTTTTGTAATGTCAAATTGTTATTCTGACCACCTGTCTATTGTTACCACACGTCATGATTTTATAATGCCATGTTTTCTTTTTTTTACTCAAGTGCACTGTGGCTGTCTTCTGTTCGTCTTTTTGTCGGACAACGGATGGCAGCGATTGTAAGAATACTTTGCCAGTTAATTTTATTATTGTTGACAATACTGCATCCATGGGTAAAAAGACATATATGTAGCGTTGCTCGGAAGAACAACAATGTTCCATCTTGTTTTACCAAGTATTTGAAGACACTTTGTCTCATGCGCATTTACTCCATACCCCTTCATTGCTTATCAACAAATTGACATGTTATAAAGGAATTAGATTTTTCTTGTTTTTGAAACAATGTTTTAAAAAATAGCGAAAAAGATCAATGTTTAGATTTGCAATATATTCGTACAGACTTTGTTTCATGAGCGTTACTCCATGTCCTCTCGATGTTAATTTCTCTGAATTATGATCCTTGTTTAGTGGGAGTCATTTGTAATTTGTTGTTTTTGGGATATGAAATATTCACAGTTACTTCGGTATACCACTGGGTCGATGCCACTGCTGGTGGACTGTTAGTCCCCGAGGGTATTCACCAGCCCAGTAGTCAGTACTTCGGTATTGACCCGAAAGCTGATTAAATTTGGAACCTTACAATATCTAAATTTTTGTAAATTTTGTTGAAAACTAAGGAGTATCTCCCTCAAGCAAAGCTCTGTCCTTAGCTGATTTTGGCGTTATATTTAGATCATATTGGTTATTTGTTCTCTATCAGTTTTTACATATCTTTGAGTTTAAGGTCTTCCAAACGTATAGATTTTATCTGCACTGAAGAGACATAAGTTGTCGAAATGCGCATATGCAGAAATTAAATTCACAGTAACTTCGGTATTTAATTATTTGCAACAAAGACATTTTGTATGATGTGATATGATATTGATTTCACAAATAAAGAGGCATTTGGTATCTAAGTATCATGCGACTCGGAAACAGGTTATTACTAAAGGCATTTCTCACCCTCGTTTTTACGGAAATGTTGTTAAAAAATGTCAAAAATGATAAAAATTCCAGAAAAGCTGGGACGTAACTTATATTCTTTACGTAATAGGCGATATTGACCGGATATTCTTCATGATTCCGTTAAATTGGCTTTGGGATCCAATGACCTGAAGATTTTACAATTATACTGGC